>SSNP01000039.1:2009188-2112890 GCA_006937955.1 Pachypanchax playfairii | reverse complement strand
GGCTACATCATCACCAAACATGTGAGTGTGTGTCTGTGAATGACAAAAACTGTAGTGTGAAGCACTTTGGGGGTCGTAGGACCTGAGTAAAGCGCTATACACGTACACACCATTTCCAAATAAAACGTAGAACTTCCAACATGAGCTGGTCAGATGATCTAAGAATTTTGAATTTAAAGGAGGTCAGAGGAGATGTAAAAATATTTAAGGGATTTTTGAGCAGATAAAATGCACTAAAATTAACTGAAAGCTGCTGGTGGACTTCTATAGAGTCATTGTCAAGCCCATCTTCTGCCGGTCCATCACAGTCTGGTTTGGTTCTGCAACCAAACTAGACAGAAACATACTGCAGAGAACCATAAGGTTTGCCGAGAGAATCACTGATGCTGATCTGCCCTCCATCCATGGCCTTCACTCCTCCATTCAGCACCTGTACCCCTCCATTTAGGACTTGTACCCCTCCCTCCATGACCTGGCCTTCACTCCTCCATTCAGCACCTGTACCCCTCCATCCATGACCTGGACTCCCCCAGAGTCAGGAAAAGGTCAGGCAGCATCAGCGAGTACCTTCTCATCCAGGATCTCACCGCTTCTCTCCCCTCAGGATGGTTCTATAGATCACTGTCTAGCAAAATTACAAGACCCAAGACCAGGTTCTTCCTCCAGACCGTCACCATGTTGAACAAACATGTTGAACAAACACCCTTAATGAAGAAATAACTTCTTCTCTCTTGGAAATAATTAGATTTTATCTGTATAATCAGGCTTCAAACACCAATCAGACACTGATGGTGGACAATGCTCCTGAACGTATCTGCTCTGTGTTCTATGTCTAATAATGTCTGTTTATATTTACATGTCTGTCTATAAGTGCAAAAGCAAATATGAACTGGAGCAAAATTCCTTTTGTGTCCTTTTGGGTAAAAAACTTGATCAAATAAACCTGAGTCTGATTTCATATTTTATGTTAAGCAAGTGTTGGTAAGGTGTAAAAATTGGTCTTTGATCACCAAAGTTCAGGTCTGATTTAGGTCAACCAACATGGCTGAGTTCTTTGGAATGTTCCCTTCACTCACTTCTGATTGTGAGGCATTTTTCAGATAAGATAACAGGAGAAACTGGTTAGATTGATTTAAAGGAGTGTTGCTTGAGGGCTGAGTGAAGGTAACAGCAGATGAGAAACACCAACGTCCTCACCATCTGAAGAAGACCTGATGGAAAACCAAGTCCAAGTATGACCACTATTGTCAAACGGGCAGAAAACATGCTTAAGGGTCCCTAATTTAAATGAAAACTGTAGCATAGAAAGAATCAGGTTGTATGTCGACATGAACGTTAACAACATGTTTGAATAGCGTGATTATGATTAAGAGCTTCAATGTAGAGTGGAAACAAGAACGGTGCTTCGTGATTCTGTGTGACGGATGTAAACAGTCATGTGGAGAAAAGGACTGCAGAACAAGCTGGAAGTTATCAGCCGGCGTTTGGCCACCCTTCCTGTTCAGATGAATCCCATCCAACCCAAACAAGATACAGTGATTCCAAAACAGGTTAAAGAGTCCCTTCCATTAAAAACAGTTTTTCTGAGGTTTCTGTTGAATATTTTAGCTCCACATGTGTTCTTACCTTCATAGTGGGTGTGAAAACAGGTCAACAACTTCTCTTTCAGTTTTTATCTCTCAAACTACGCAGGTGGTGATAACACCCGAGTTCTCCCGAGTCTGAACGGCCTGTATCTGTTTCATCACAACTCCTTTGTTCGTTAGTATTCATCAGCTCTCACAGTTGAAGCCACGCCTAGCATGCTGCTGGCTAAAAGCTGTTAGCATAAGACGTAGCAAACAGGAAAAGAGAACAGAAAGTCTGGTGTTGCCATGCACAGCAGGGCAGGAAATAGTATACCTTGCTCTCATAGGCTAGTTTGTTAGCCAATCAGAGTCCAGCAAATTCAAATAATGAATAATAATGAGTTGCAGCTTGAAGCCTGACGAATCTTGATGCAGACAGATTGAAAGGTCTGTTAATTAGTGTTCCCTGACATTTTTTAGATGTAAAATGTTTCATATTACAGGTTAATACTTGAGAACTGAAAACTGTATGAAATAGCCTCTTTAAAGTTGTCAGTAAAACTGTACTGTGAGCTCTGCTAGCAGACTGCAATCAAGTAGGAAGGTTCAGAAGCCTGTTGGAACATTCAGCTCCTCTACCAGAGCTGCAGATGGGACTTTTAAAAACATCGACTTGAATGATTTTAGTATGTTCCAACCCTTCATGAGTGTCATTAAATCCCACAGGCACCATAACTCTCCTGAAGTCTAAAGATTGGCAGTAAACCTAACAGTTTACCCAGAATATTAAGAACTGTGTCACCAGGGAAACAGTGTGACAGCACAGGTGATACCAATGTTACAGATTATAGAATGATCACAGTGGAAGAAGCAGAGAGTAAAGTTAGAAATACTAGAATGTGACGGTGATTATTTGTTATTGGTGTATTAGTTGCTATGTGCAAGCCAAGCTGATCCATCTTCAGATTCAGCATGACGAGAGCGAGTGTGTCTGTCAGCCTCCTTCAGCAGCTTGCAGCAGCTCTTCACTGTAGAGGAGCAGTGAGCTTGCTGATCAAATCCAGCTAACATTGTGCAACTCAGTCACATCTAAAACTGGAGACTGAAGTCACATCAGGACAATCAGACTTCCATCAAACTAAAGTGTTAGCAAGGGACAAAGAAGAATGTTATTTATAAAACGACCCATTTTATAACTTGCACCACATATGGATAATTTGGGCTGAGCACAGTTTGGTATTGAAGTGTAAACCCGATGGTGCAGTTTTGGTGGAGCTTCTGCTCTGGTGGCCTGAAAAAGTCAAGAGACCAGTGAATTGGTGATGATAAACACTGTAGCCATAACCATGTCTCTCTCCAGGCCCTGCAGGTGGGTAGGGGGAGTACTGGTGGTGATGGAGGACTGGCAGGTTGGTTGCGTGGTCAGAGATCATCGAGCAGAGCAAGACGTTTGAAGCTGAGGCAGTCAGAAGAAATGACAGCAATTTGGAGACATGTTTGGCTTGAAAAAGCTATAAAATTATCAGTTGGTTCATCCTTTCTATGCAGCTCCTTCTTTAGATGGTAGACATCCTCTTCCTCAATTTTATAATACAAACCAAACACTTTAATATCTTAATTACATATCACAGTAACTTCATGTGGGTTTTAGAATATTCACAGTCTCCTTGTGGTCTTGTCTGAGCTGGTGGAAAGTCCCGTTCGTCTGATCATTTGATAGTTTTGAGTTTTTAATGTCTTGTTTTTAAGGAGTAAAGTCCCAAATTAGTCAAGTCATTCTTTGCCTTCAACGAGAGCTTGTCATGAAATCCTACCCATTTCTTTTAGGTGGATCTCTGATGCAAAATGAGAGATGTAGCTACATCAAACATGGAGAGTAGCAATATAACAGTTTTAGAAATGAGAATAATCATTTTTAAAGCTAAATTATTTAAAGAATACCTCCAACCATCCATTTTCAATACATGCTTGTTCCTGTGCGAGGTTGAGGGGGAGCTTGTGTCTATCTCCAGTGGTCATGGGGCGAGGTCCATCACAGGGCCACATAGAGACAATCACTCACACTGAGGATCAATTTAAAGAGGCTAACTAACTCAAGCTTATACTTGAGGGAGGAAACCAGAGCACCCAGAGACAATCCACACATGGGAGAACATTAAAACATCTGGGACTCAAACTCAGGACCAGCTGTGACATCATTAAGCCCTCTAAAGGATACACATGAAAGCCTGGTTGATAAATCAACAATTAATTGTAGGGGGTTGATTTTCCAACGTTTTAGGGGCACTGATGAGCGTGAGCCGGCTCAGGATTGTCGACTGGTGGGGGCGACACAGGGGCCGAGCTTTAGAGGTGCTGGCAGCTGCGAGCACTCGCTGGCTGCAACGGACGCCACGCGGCAGAACTGATCTGAGAGAGAAAGGAGATCAAGGCTGGTTCGATTTGGAGGATGTCCCTAAGGTACTGCTCCAAAATAGGTCACTGACACGCAAGAAAATACCTCTTCCAGTCACGATAATCTGTTGCGCTGGTTGTTTTTGTCAGACATAGCAACGGTAACTAAGGGGGGCGGGACTCGGTGAATGGTCAATTATATAAGTCCTAAAGTTCTGATCATGTAAAAATTTGGAATTTGTCTCCATGATATTTTTAGTCATATATTACTTTTACAGCAACAAGCTGTTCAGAAATGTTTTTAAAATCCTTTTCTTTAAAATGACATTTTAAACACTAATACATGCACCATTTACCAGAGCTTGTCATTAGAGGCATCAACGTTTTAAAGAAAACTAGAATGACTGAGCTGTTATTTGTAATTTTCTGTCTTTATTAGACTTAAGAACTTTACTGCTAGCAAAAGCTATGAGATAATGAAAAGCAGGTTGTTTATAAGGTTACTGACGTGGGCTGAAGACAAAGTACAGCTTATCTCTGCTGTCTGTAGCCGTACAGGGTGGAAATGGACGAGGGTTATAGTGCAACTCTTTTTGCACATGTGTGACTCACACCTGGTAATGACAGCCATTTTCCTCTTGTTAGCTGCTAGTGCTAACACAAGCTTCTGAGACAATTGTGCTGCCTAAAACCAACAACCCAGAGCAGATAACAAATAAGAAACTCTACGTTTGTACTGTGTCTAACAGTGTCTACTTATCTTTATATCTTTGTCTGCAAGCACAATTGGAAAGTGAACTGGAATCAAATTCCCTGTTTGTGAAACATAATTAGCCAAATAAACCTGATTTGGATTCTTCTCCTGAAAAAGTACTTTGGTTAAAAAAAAAACACTAAAAAATAAAAGATACGATGCTGGAAGTCTAAAGAGGAGTCCAAGACAAAGAAATGTTCAATGTTTAAGAATCATAGCTTTAGATTTTATAACATATTTTATCCACACCTTTGTATTTATAGCAGAATCCACTCAGTTATTATAATAAGAAAAACACAGAGCGCAGCTTAAAATGAAGCGGCCCAGAAATCTCCAGTTAAATTCTTAATTAAAAATAAAATTTATAGTTTAAATCACTGATTATAACTTAATGTAATTAAAACAAAAAAAAAGCTAAAAATCTCCAAGATAAGTCACATGTTTAAACAAAAATTGATATTTAATAAACTTTATATAATAAATTTTCAACTGTACAATGTTTCTATATTTATTAGTGTTAAGTAAATGTTCATGCTCACGATCATGAGCTCAATGTTGCAATGATTGTGATGTTTCACAGACTTTAAGATTGTCTTAAGGACACAATCTCATAAAGTTCTCTCGATTTTTTCCCCAGAACTTTTAAAAATCTTTTGCATGAATGAATTTTAATTTTCTCAGTAAAGATTTTCTGATATTTTTATTGATCTGAAAGCATGAAAAAAAAAATTGCTTCAACATTTTAATTATTAAAATGTTGTAATTGTAAAATGTTATAAAACGTATATTTTTCAAAAGGTTTTTCACAAGTCTACTCAGGTGGACAACATTATGCGACATTATGAGACATGAATGTGACAATTGCATCTTAATTATTTTATCATCATGACATTATCATTACAATATTATAAGAATACACAGACACTGTCAGTAGATGGTGGTCTATTTAGTGAAATGCTGAGGTCAAATATGGTAGTTTATGTACTGTCCAGTAGAGACCGCATGTAAGGGTCAAAGTACAGTGGACGACGGTTGTATGCACGACCTCGGTGCCCAGCAGTTTTTTGCGTATAAGCGTTGTGTGCATTTATCCATCAGTGGTTATTTGGACTGTAAACTCGGGTAGCAGTGTTCAGTATTAATAACAGATAATTGGACATGATGTAATAACGCAATTACAATGTATTAGGAGAATAAAACTCTCAAACAGAGGGAGTTATATACTCATAGAGAGGATCCACTATGACACTGTAAGTAAACAGATGCACCAGATACGCGCGCGCATGGACACGACGGTAACGACACAGATTAAGTTACAGTTAGTAACAGAACGGTTTTCTATATCAGATATTAATAACTCATGATCGGGTAATAAAAACTAGAACAAATGTTACATGTGACACTATTTCACACTGAAGAAGTCTGTGATTATTTTTTGACGACCGTCTGACAGCTTCAGGCAGACGCACCAGACACACACACCTAACAGCGACGGTGTGTGTGAGAACACCAGCGGAGGTTTACAGTCAAGTAACTAGTGAGAAACAGTGAGATTTATGTATGATACCTCCAGATGTTTTGTGCATATAAGCATATGGATTCTCTATGACGCAGGAACGTGTCCAGCAGTTTTGTGCATATAAGCGTTGTGCATCGACCACTGTAACATAAAAATGTTGTCTGTTTACAAATAAGTTTCTTTTTATTAACATTTTGGGTGTGAGAAGTCAAGTTTTATCTGCAAAAGTAGAAAAATGCTTCTCTTATCACAACAAATTTAGCAACTTCAACTTAAGAGTTTTTGGAAATGATTAAACTAACTGAGAGATGAAGGTCCTCACATGATACAGCCATTAGCAGACAGATAACAGTGTATATAGGTTAGACTGATAGAGGGAACATATAGGTAAATATTTGCATAGGCATTGTTAGAAAAAAGAAAAGGTCAAGATTGGGTCAGACAGAAATCAATAAGGGAACAAAGTCAAAACATGTTTTCTTCCATCTGATAGTTAAGGAATGTTGGTTAAGGAACAGCTATCAAGAACATTTTGATAAATCTATCAGACTTTCTTTACCATGTTTAAAAACATCAAACGTTTACTGTGAATATCTGGAATTCTACAACGGCAGTTCTGTTATAAAGTATCAAGGAAAAGAACTCTAAAGATGGAGGAGAGCAAAATGGACAACTAAGAAACCTCGTTTCCTGCTCGAAACATCCTTATTCATGTGAGGGAGGAGCCTAATAAAGTTTCCAGATATCTGCTTATGTTATGTATTTTATACTCTGAAACTGCTTTCCAAGAATTTCCTGGAGAATAGGGATTACTATCGAGCGGCCTGTTAATCAGATCACTTTACTAATCAGAGAATAATGGGAGGGGAGTATGTTTATTTTTACCTCTACCATGTTTGTTTGTAAACAAGATTACCCACACTGTAATGGAACGGACATGGATGACGTTTTTAGGATAGGCTGGTAATGACTTAAGGACAAATAAGTTAGTGGTGAAGAATGATTTGGATCAACATCTGGAGGGAAATGAGCTGTTTGTCGAAGGTCTGCACTCTCAGAGTGCTTTTTAGCATTAAGACTGATTTTATTCAGACATAAACATGCAAAGAATTTGATATTTTAATATTCTGAATTAGTGGTTTTGTGAATGAACAAGAAAAATTGAATAATTTCTTATTTCACTCTTATATGTTTGTTTGTATCACTCTCTTGTCCATTTGAAGTTACAACCAGGATCTTGAGATTAGTGCAAAGGAAAGAGGTAGAAAAGCTAGCCTGGCTAAATCCAAAGGTATCACAACACACCTGCTGGGCCGAAATCTGGATTATCTGCATGGTAATCCGTGCACAGACAAGATGTTCACAGAAATGACAAGACTCCAGGAAACGGAGAAGAGCAGACTTCAACACTTTATGATAACGTAGCTGGTAGTCGTTTGATAAAGTTACGCTTGTTGTTTAGGTTTAATTTTTTTGTACCAGGCTAAGCTAACACATCGCTGCTAACACCCTAAATTCATCCCACAGAAATGTGCTGCAGGAATATTTAACAAAACTTTAAAAATGACAAAACATGTAAGAAAAAACAACAATAAAACAGAAAACCAAAAGGCCATTTCAGAAAAGTTACAGTAAAAAATAACAAATAAAAAAACATGATAAACAAGAAAATAGATTACATTAAAAACATCAAACCACCACAGAAATTTGTAAACATCTCCCGAAGCACAACAACAATATACATTAAGCAATAAAAACAGGAATTCTAAATATTTTTTACAAAACATGTATTAAACGTTCTCAAACATGTTCTTCAGTTTGTATTTTTCTTGTTGAACAGAATGAAAGTTGTGTTTTCCTAACTGATGTGTTAGATCAGGGGATTCTGAAATGTGTTATGTTCTCTTTTCATTACTTGTGTTTTGTAAAATTAACTTTCTGTGAAATATTTTATGAGATGTTTATTTTCCTATTACACAATAACATTTGAGGAAACGTTCTTTCTCCGATGTTTTCATTTAGGGGGGACATGTTGTTTTTTCCTTTTGGGTAATTATGTATTGGGAAATGTGTTGTGAATGAATGTTCTTGGAAATGGTGGATTTCTGTGGTAATTTGCATTCTGAAATGTTATTTTTTCCAAGAATCACTTTCTTGTTGTACTTTGGGTTTCTTTTTTTGCTGAATGTGAGGTAAACCAAGACAGTTCTGTTCAGTGATTTCTGCCAGTTTTTACTTTCAAGTAGGTCAAATAGTGTTACTTCCTGGAAGACGTATCCCTAGAAATGCCACGTTAGGATTCCTCAACAGCAAGTTATCTTTGATCTGCTACAGAGACTGTTTTGGAGCGCAAAATGTGTGAAATTCCTGGTCAAATCAAAACCAAATAAATAACCTTGCTGGAAATCTCATTGGGATAATAAAATCTGTCCTTTGACATTGAGAAAACAGTCATACGGTATCACATCAAGCCTCGACTGACGCACTTTGTTCGAGCTTTATCTGCTAAGTTTTGGTGATGAAAAGTAAAACAACAGATAAAGAGGCACACCCTGTATCTGCAGAGCAAACATTACAACAGGTTCATCAGACCCAAATTTTTAAAATCCTTTTTTAGTAAAAGATGTGCAGTGTTTGTATCAAAGGATGCTGTGGACAAAAGACGCTGGTGATCCAAGGTGATGTACCCGTGTACATCTGGGGCTCCATGCTGCCACATCGGCCTAGACGGATTAGCCTGAGAAGAACTACTTGATGGTTGCTTAGTAACTACAAATCTTGACAAACATAAAAGAGACAGGCCTTAATTTTCAGCATAAATATTCAAAAGTAATTTAGTCACAATCCTACCTCATCTTCATACGTACACAACATGGCTGATTTGTACAATAACAACTACACGGCTTTAAGTTTTCTGTTTCAGGCTGTACAGTAAGCGTGTGTATTCACCGAGCCTTCAGCAGCCGGTGTACGGATACTGGTTTGAGCTGGATGCCTGCCACTCTTAGTGCTTTGCTGCAGGCGCTGTCCAGGCTGTTTCTCCTATTCTGGGATGTCCTTGTATGACCCGGGCTCTTATGCCAAAAACCAGACTGTGTCTAATGAATGCGGGGCTGCAGCAGGCGCAAGCCTTGATCTGTGTAGATGCAACGAGAGAAACAAAACATCTTCACATTTAAGGAGGAGGTCATTTTATAAAAAACGCTATCAGAATAACCATTATCTTGTAATATAAAACTTTTTCATTTCTACTTATTCTAAAGTTTCTTTAATGTTATATTCAAACTCAGTTATTATTGAGTGGGTTGTCATGGTGGGGTGTAGCTAGTTAGACTTTTTGGGACCCAGCAGGTGAAATTTAAGTGTAGGTGCTAGTTAAACTGTGGACGTCCTGGAGCTAGCAGCACATTAAGGTCTGCTCAGTGCTTTAACTCACAATCACCCCATGAAACCTTCTACTGGATAAAGCAAAGCAATGGATGGCCCACTTTAAAAATAAATATTTATAGCCTTCCTACTAGGAACTGGTAAAACTGCACCGATGACCTCAGCAAGAGGTTTCCTGCATGTCAAGGAGATTACATGAGGTCAGAGTTGAGACCTCCAGTGAGTGAAGGAGATTAGATCCTAGAGTAAGATGTAGGAAGTGAAAGTGAAGGTAAGTCGATGCCCTGCTCATCCTCTCATGTGCTTAGGCTGCTTAACAAAGTGTGTGTGTCTGTGTGTGTGTGATTTAAAGAGCTATGTCTGAGTGTTTGTGTGCTGACAATATTTACTAGAGTTAATGAGCTTAAGCAGTTTAGTAATTCTGTGATGACCCTTCAGAGCTGTTAGGCCACGCAAGGCTAAACTTGAGTTAAACTCTGAAGCCCATTCTAGGAAAGTCAGATTTAGCCCAAGTAAGAAGCATAGGCAGGGAATTCTCCACGAGCCAGCACAGATCCCTTCCCTCGGCCTGCATGTAAACAACCCGAAGACGCAAATGGTCTAATCCAGATCACAGCCAGTGTTAAACACGGCAGTATGGAAAACTAAATTCATGGGAACGGCTGATTACAGAGCTATAACTGTTGCAGTGGTCTCTATGTAACATCCTAAGATAAGACATTCCTTGTACTTGAGTAATGCTTCTTTTGAAAGGAAATAACTTCTTTGGCTACATTTCTCAGACCTGGAATCAAATTACATATATGGTATAAGAACCGGTTCATGGGAGGCTGTGAGCTTCCTTTTTCTTCACATAATGAAACTAAAAGTGGATGCTCAGAGAACCATGTCTGACTCATGTCTGAGTTACATCCGGTTTAGTGGGAAAAATTTCTTTTTTCCAAGTAACAATTTTTTTTTTGCTACATTAGGCATAAAATTTTGACAGAACAACTTTTTCCCGTCTGTCACAGGGCAACAATGAAAACATCAGCACCAACTAATTTATGACATAAGCCAATAAATGTAATGTATTACGCAATATTTTCTCAGAACCATACCATGAGTAACTGTATGATAAAATGATGTGTAACTACAACTTGGATTTTTTTCTTTTTATAACTCTGTTTAACAACCTTTGATAGTGAATCACACCTGGTACCCATTTCTACCACACTGTTTACAAGCAAACCTGCTTCTTTCATGCAGATGTTTTTATTAAAAAAAAAACCTGGGACATGAATGAGGCACATCTGGTTTGTTACAGCCGTCGCTCACCAGGTTGCCTGTTGTTGTTGTTTATGGAGCTTCACAAAACACCATCCGAGGCCTTCGGTGTAACAGCTGCCAAACACCTACAGGTGTTTTTTAGTTAAGCCTGATGTCTGTTATGAGCTGGCAGGTGTAATTCAAAGCAATGAATATAAAAAAGACTGTGTGAGTCTATTAAAATTTGATTATTCTTTTCTATGGTTTAGTCATCTGTTTTATCAGCACTTACTCTGTTGATTTAATCCCAACCGCTAACATGGCAGTAGTATCGTCACCTTTTTATGTGAAAACACGACCTAAACTAGAAAAGCACTCAGAGAGCGCAGACCTCCGCCAAGTGAACATATTGTAGAAAGTACTATGTTTGTATCCTTAAAAAAATTCCTGGATCCAGATGTTAATCCAGATCACCCCCAAAATATAATCAATTCTTCATTGGGTCATTTCCGACCTTTTCTGAAAATTTCATCAAAATCCATCCATTAGTTTTTGAGTTATCCTGCTAAACAGACAGACAGACAGACAGACAGACAGACAGACAGACAGACCCGATGAAAACATTTATTGAAAACAAATATTTATTTATATAACAACTATTTTAAAATGCATCAGTAAAAAATATTAGTAATATCGACTTGAACTAGATGACAGTAAGTACTAGTGAAGGATGTGATGATGATGCTGTCTTGCAGAGAATTTGTCATTGTTAAATCTGGATCAAATATATTTTGTGAAATATCAACATTGAAATATCTGTGTGTGTATTTGGAGAGTGTTTAAGACTCTGCACATACAATTTATTTGTGGCAACAAACTGCAAAAGGTATATATTTTTAGGAGGTTTAGTTTATTTGGAGAGACAAGGCTAATTAAAGGTGGAATATGAAACATGAACACCACAACAACAACAACACAAGGCCTCCAGCCGTCCAAATCCACTCTGATCTTCAATCCTCTCCGTTTGTACCTTCCCGAAAAGAACAATGAAATATCACTCGTTCAGCTCACTTATCATGATCTCCAGCATCACTGACTCTGATAATTGGAGTCCTTCCTGTTTGTCACTCAGTCATTGATTCAGTCCATGGCAAACAGCTCACGTATCTGCCCCGGCTCTTCTAGACCAAACCGAACCTTCCAGAGACCCTCCATCCTCCTCATGCCATCCTGCACACCTCTCTACTCCACCCAGCCACACCATCCTCTGAGGTATCCTCCAGCCAAAACCGCAGCCCTTCAACCACCTGCCACGCTGTCTTAGGGTGTGACCTGCTAAAAAAGTCTTTTCCACACACGACCCTGGTAGTCACATATGGCAAGCGATTAAGATAAAAAATTACCACATATTCGCGGTGCTTCCAGCTGCTCGACCTGCAGACTCCACAGCACCAGCCTCGTTGTGATGAACTATTCACCATATTAGGTAACCCGCAATATTGCTCTGCCAGCTATTGGCTGGTAGATGTAAACACAATGCCAAAATCGTGCTTGTCATAATAAATATTTTATTATAATTTACTTCAAATATAATTTCTAAAGAAATACTGTATTTCCATTCTACACCCCTCTAAACATTATTTTGTTTAAAATATTGCTTTTTATGGAAATATTCCATATTGCACCTTTAAATACATTCAAGTAGGATCCGTTTGCGCCAAATCGACTGCAATGTTACTCTGTGTAGCACTGCAGTGGAGAGAGTGTGACGCTGTCTATACACGGTGTGGTGTGACACGGCTTGGAGTAACAGCAGGATGTCTCTGAAGAAAATGATGAGATGAATGGAGAAGGGCCAGAGTGCTGCTGAAGCCAGAGGTAGCAGGTGGCTAGCAGCGTTGGGTACCAGGCTGAGAGGCAGGATGTCTGGCTGATGTGAGCTTGAGATGACTGGGATGAAGGCAGGAACTTGGCTGGATGGATCTCAGTAGCATGAAGGTTTCCAGGAGCTTTTAGCTCAATCAGAATCAATGACTGAGCATTGAGAGGTGAATGCAGCTGTCTTTTATGTGCCGAGCTGGTGGTTGAGCAACCAATGGAGAGCAGGAGCTCATTAGTCGCAGATGCCAGGAGTTATAGTGATGAGCTCCTGACATAGACTGCCAGCAGAACTTAAACCTGGGATAAAGCATCTCTTTCTGCTCATATGATTAGAAATTAGAAAATATTCTATATAAAGGAAAAGTCAAACTTTCTCACTTTTGTAGGTACTTCAGGGTGGATGAATGGAGAAGAAATGAAAGCAAATAATCCTTTTAGTGTAAAATGTACACATAGATTTTTATGTTGTGTTTTAATTTTTTTAAACAAGTTTTTTTTTTCAATCTTTTGGCATTTTATTTAATAATTGTCCTGTGTTGCACAATTTGCATTAACATCATGTTCACTACATGCAAATTAATTCATAAAAGTTCCTTATTCATAGGTTATTGCACAACAGCTTGCCTTTGATTTTTTAAACTTTCATAGCTATTTATTTAATTAGTTCTGGGAATTTTGGTCATGAAATTAAATATGCATCTAAAATATTTTGGTAAAACAGAACTAGTTAGGACAGGAGTTGTGCTAAAAGACTTGGAGAGTATCATGATCCTGCAACAGAAATGAAATGGCTGATGACACTGATTGAGCACAGAGCTGGTTGTAGTGGTACAGGCTTGAAGTAATAAGTGCCTTGTTCTGCACATGGCAAAACAAAAAGTGTGCTAGTGCATAAAATCAGTTGATTAGTTACGCAAGATACTTAATGTAACAGATGTCAAGAACACAGCCATCATTAAAACAAAGAAGACAACATTCTGCAGTTTATTGGGACACCGTCTCTCTGCTAAGTGGACACACAGTTTGGTACATGAAGATTGCCATCTTTATGTAATTGTTTTGATATGTTTTGTAAAATAAACAACTTTATACATGTATATTTTAAAGCTGGGTTTAGTTGACTGGTGGATTATTGGGGTTTAATGAAAGTTCTTCAGCAACCTTTGTTTCACCCCGCAGACCAGTTTAATGTTATATTTTCACAGATTGGCAACAAATTAAAATTATACAACTGGCATAAAAACGTTGACATTTTAAAATAAATTAATAAACGTAAATTCAGTGTTTACTTGCAGCTTTAGCGTCCTCGTAAAATCTCAACAACATAACAGGAATAACATCCTTTCACGCTCTCTGGTCAAGTTTAAACTAGCTTTTAGTGTCTCTGACATATGTGTCATTTTACTACTTCATATCAATCAATATTACAATATTTCACACCAGGATGTGCAAATTTACAGTAATAAAGTCTCAAATTTGCATGTTTATGGAATCTCGCTGCACAATTTTGAGGAAGGCGCATTTACCCGAAGTGATGATACGCAGGATCCGGAGATGTAAACAAAGTAATTTACTTTGGCAGAAACATGTCAGAAAATCAGAATCAGATCCAGAATCAGTGGTTTCTGAGTGTTTCTTTCTTTCTGAAGAGAAATGGACTCAGATAAAGAGACAATGTGAAGAGAACCAGTTTTGATGCTCACGGCCGAATATGTTTGAGTTAAAATCAGTTCCACGGGCTTCAAGTTCTGCTGATCAAACACAGTCAGTCTCAGTGTCATCATAGATGTAAACAAACATTACAGATAAATAGATCAGAGTAGAAGAAGGAGACAACGAGAAAGAAAAGAGACTTAAACCCACCAGAAATCTATCCTGGAGTTACTGATGCTGGATTCTAAAGTGTACATGCACAGTCTGGTGGAACTACATTTGGTTGATGTTACTATTGAAAACCTTTCCAAATTTAAATGTTTTAATTTAGGTTATTTTGTAACAGCGCCACCGTTTAGTGTACCATAGAACTTGAGAACAGCACCTGTGGCTGGCTACACAACGCATGGATGCTGCTTCACCCTCAGTAAGGAACATAGGTAGTTTTAGGGTGCGTTCACACCAGCCTTGTTTAGTCCACCTGAATCGAACTCGAGTTCACTTGCCGACAAAGTCCGGTTCGTTTGGGGAGGTGTGAACGGGCAACCGAACTCTGATTCGGACCAAACAACCGAACTCTAGTCCACCTAAAAACGTGGGTCTTGGTTTGATTAAAATGAACTCTGGTGCATGTGTGAACGCAACCGGACCAAGTCCGCACCAAAAGCAGGAAGTGGACTATATTGTGTAGCCGTCTCAGCCGCCTCGTGTAGTCCTGTCTTGTTATCTGCTCATCCTGAGCCCATTGCTGCAGAATACTGATCTGGTACATTCACCAAACACAAAAGCTCAATCCCAACACCACCAGAATCTGCTGCCACTCCGTGCTTGTTTACGTTCACTGTAGAAGCTCCAGCTCAGTAACTCCACAGCACCACCACAGGCGGGGATGTAAAACATGCGCCTAAGCTCATTTGGTCCGTTTTATCCCTTCAGGGTCTAACCCTTCCTTTAAGGGTCTGTTGCCTGATGGTTCATCATGACCAGACAGGCAGTTAACACAGTCAGTCTGCAGAAACCATCAACATGCAGAACATATTAGATCCTTAAAGATTAGATCCTGAAGGGTTAAATCCTGAAGGGTGGTGTTAGACCCTGAAGGGTTGGACCCTGAAGGGTTAAAAAGTGCAGTGTGAATCCAAACCGCACCAACTAAAAACAGCAACAATGTTGCAGTTTTGGTCCCAAATCAAACTGAGTCCACCGGACTATCAGCCTGACTATATTCGGTTAGAACACTACTTGTTTTGGCTGTTGTCCTGGTTTTGCTGAACACTGCTGTAGTTGACAGTAACTCAGCTTTACAGGTAGCTAAACACTTCCTCAATCGTCTGCAAGAAGCACTCCATAGTTTCTTTATGCAGGTTTTAATGAGGTACATGTAAAATACAACAACACAAGCACTACAAGGTAAGTTGAAAATTACAATTTAAACACAAAAAGGTAGAATGCAATCTAATATAATTAAATACAGAAGAGCTGCATACTACTATAGTCTACTATAGTCACGATTGTGACTATCACAATAAACCTCGGACAGAGCTCCTAAATTTGCAGTTAAAAAAATCACTTAAGTTTCAGAGAATTGTATTATTATTATAGTTTTATGTATTATTGATGGGTTTTTTGTCGTTGTTTTATAAATGCTGTGTGACAAATGTTTAAAGAGGCCATTTCACACAAATTTCATGACTTTGTGGTTGTTTCTTTAGTATTAACCAGTAATATGAAACATTTTATATCTAAAAACATTAGGAAACACTGATTAACAGACCTTTCAATCTGTCTGCATCAAGATTCGTCAGGCTTCGGGCTGCAATACATTAATATTTATTATTCAAATTTGCTGGACTCAGATTGGCTAACAAACAAGCCTATGAGAGCACGGCTTCCTGTTCTCTTCCCCGCTGCGCATGGCAACAGCTTACCGAGTCTCTTCCGGTTTGATACGTGTTTATGCTAACAGCTTTTAGCCAGCAGCATGCTAGTCGTGGTTTCAACTGCGGGAGCTGATGAATGCTAACGAGAAAAGGAGTTGTGACATAACAAATACAGGCCATTCGAACTCGGGAAAACTCAGATTTTATCACCACCTGCGTAGTTTGAGAGATTAAAAACTGAAAGAGAAGTTGTTGACCTTTTTTCACACCCACTATGAATGTAAGAACGCCTGTGGAGCTAAAATATTCAACAGAAATTTTAAAAAAAATGTTTTTAATGGAAGGGCCTCTTTATTAAATGTTCAATCCAAATGCAAAAAATTGTGGTTTTTTTATTTATTTGTTTGTTTGTTAATTAATTAATTTATTTATTCAACTAATCGTTGCCCAGGACAGGACTCTGGTCGACTAAGGATTTATTTGGTTGACTACAGCCCTAGTGCATGGAAGTGATGGATCCATATTTTAAGTAGGAATTCCGGTTTGTCTATTAAATGCAGCTTATTTCTTCTATCTTCTTGCTGGGAAAAAGAAGTTAAAATGAGAGAAAACAGGAAAACAAAGTGTGAAACGTGGCTCCTTCACATCAATGAGCTGAATCAAATATGAGGTATAAATTAATGCTCATTGTTTGAAGAAACTCCCTTTTCACAAAGAATTTTTCCTGAGACATTTGTTTTCTACTCGCTAGCTTGTGGCTTTGTTTTTAGCACTAGCATATTATGTGACCGAATCAAGTGTCTTGGATGTCTCAAAATGAGTCATATACGGATGTAACAGAGAGAATATGGTCATTTTTCAAAATAAAACATAATTTCAACTCAGATAATAAATAAAATGTAAATATTAAGAGATAATTTGCATTTTTCCCTGTACTGAATGACCCATGGACAGGCCAGTCTACGACCCGGGGTCTGGGACCACTGATTTGGTTTCAGTGATTTCGTGTCAGCACGGTCCCACGGTACTATTTTAAACTGGCGTTGACAAAATCTTTCATTGTGGAAATCTTTGGCCATGAACTTGAATCAGCAGTTTGTGGTTGTTCATCAGAACAGGCTCACCGACAGCTGACAGCACTCTCATGATCAAAGATGACTAACTTGAGGAAGTGTCAGAAATTTTCTGGAGAAATCGTGTGTTGTGACAGCTGCTGCAATCAGCCTCTTTTCCACCTATATGAAACCGTCCACAACGTAATATTTTCCTTGTCCTCTAATGGTAAAAGAGTCTAAAGGACTTGACGCCAACGCTTGCATTCCATTCATTGTTGGACTTCTTTACTGTTAGATGCTTGCTGTGACACGACTTTGTGATTTCCTGTCAGGAAATCATAACGTGCGTAAACCTGACATTATACATTTTAACACTAAATACTATTTCATAGCATCAACCTCACACAATGCTACAAGTACAAATTCTTTATTATTTTTAAAATTGCACACTGGACTTAAAGTTTCAAAGTGTCTCATATTTGTACCAAAAAGTTGTTCATGAACCTGTTTGACATCTTCAGGTGAAAAAACTCCATCGATATGGTCAAAGTGTTTTTGACTGCTCCTTCAAGAACAATGATGAAACGTCTCACAAGATTTGCATCGGGTCTCACGGGATCCCAAACCCAACACATCTCACAAGTAAGGAGCCTTGAAAGCAATTAGCTAACAATGCCCAACGTTTCTACCATTTCTAAAAGTCTGAGATGGATTTAAGATATGATATCCTTTTTTGTTCCTATATTAATCCCTCGTGGGGAAATTTGGATTGCATTTGACCCATCCTCACCGTGAGGTGAGGAGCATAGGGCAGCCATCTTGAACAGCACCCGGGGGGCAGTTGCGGAGCTCAGTATCTTGCCCAAGGATACTTCGACACATAGCCGGGACTCTGGATCAAACTCCAGTCTCCTTATCAGAGTAACCTCCTTCCCGATAGACTATGGCCGCCCCGAGGCAGTGGCGGATTCAGTATCTTGCCCAAGGATACTTTGACGTAGCTTGCCAGCACCGGGGATCGAACCCGCCGCCCTTCGAATGAGGGCGATCACCTTTTCGCTAGACTACGCCGCCCGCCCAATGCTAATGCCCATGCCTAATACTGAAGAAATAAACTAGTTGTGTCTTTCCACCCCAGTAGTTCCACCATTAGCTGGTACAGCTGCATTTAGCAGCTATAGAAGATGAGCTTGCTCAAGTTGTTGAACCATTAGAACGGCCTGATAATGGCTGAGAGTCTGGTGTGTAACAGCTGTCTGTGTGATTCTGTTTAAACAGTTGCAGCTTGATATAACCACAGCAATATATACTGACGTGCAACAGCAGCCGATGTCTAAGATGCATGTTAAGCTACAACTACATCGTCTCAACAGAGCAGCTGCAGTTCTGTTCTCAAGCCCTGATCCTGTCCTCAGATAAGTTTTTTTTTTTTTGTTAAAGGCATCACACATGGTACTACATAAGGTTTGTCACTGTTCTGGAAATACAAGCAAATTAAAATTGGCTCTTAAATGCAATCAAGGCCTGAGATGTTGTAATGTTTCAAGCTTTTCAAGTGCAAGATTCCCAATATTTTAAAGTAAAGGTTAAAAACCTGTAACAAGGGTTTCCATTGAAAGATTATAATCATAAAGGTTATATAAAGGTTGAATATAGAACAGTTTCATAAAAAAGTTATATTTATAAACGTAATACCTCCACGGGGTGTTTAGATAGGTGTGGAATGTAAGTACAGTATTTCCTTTGTTGTAACTACAGTCAAATAATCTGTTCTAGTAGTTTTATCTTCTATCCCAAAAAGGAATAACAGAAGTCAGATACAAAGATTTTACATCCTCACAAGCTTATTGCCATGTTATTGTCACAGCTTCAGTACTTCATTAGTTCATTCAGAACCTGCTTCCACTTGGATGGACAGATTTTTGGGTCTAAACAATTTTAAAATCAGTTATTTCATCATGTGAAAATGTTTTTTTACTAGTTGTTTTCTGAATATCCAATGAGAATAAAGTACTGACTTTTAACTTTATATGTGCATCTGACAAGACAAGCATGAGTCTGAAACTCATGGGAGGAGTCAAAACTATGAATTTATGTACATGTTATCTAAACAAATTGAACCTTGGTGTAATTTTAACAAATACAAGTATGTGAACCTAGTTTGAAAATATTTAATATCTTTTAATTATAGGTGTTTTTATAAGATGACTATCCATCGACTGCACATCAGGAGTTGGGAGATATTAAAGGGACTTAAGGCAAGATTTGTGAAAAACTACACATGCATTTCTAGTTTATTCAATGCTAATGGGTCTTGAAGCATTAAAAACCCAAAATAACGAGGCCATCCGCATATATGTCTGTTGCCTTGGAAACGCTGTGTGCTACATAATGCGCTGCAGTTCGACGTCCTAATTTCCCGCGCAGTTGTAGGGATGTGACGTAAATTGACGCTGCATGCGCGTTGCCGACAGCTCTTGAACAGGAAGAACATGGCTGCCGTGGACTTGGATTCAAACACTGAAGGTATACTTATGGATGTTTCTGCAGCCAGCAAACGACCTGCATCCACTCTCACCCCCCAAAAAAGTGGCACCACGAAGAAAAAAAAGACTTTATCAGCGGCATCTCGTGAGTCTAAAAAAATATGACCGAAGCCGGGCAGGCACCCGCATAAATATTGGATATACGTTCGGTTCATGGAGGGAACTTCAGCTGCATTTGGGAGTGAAAACGGATGCTGACATGGTTCATTTCCTTGTGACCAGGTGAGAAAACATTATAGGTCGTGTTTAGAGCCTGATACAGTATGAAAATGATGAGATCAAATCAAATAACAGAGTGGAGAGACCTGACGTGAAGTATGTTAGCCTCCCCGGTGCAGTGCTGTGAAGACGAACAGTCTGCAAAGTGTCTGTGCGCGCTCCCGTGCCGGCTTGGCTGGTGGCTGCAGTTAGCCACAGCGCCTGTCGCGGCAGCACTGAGTCAGATTTTGTAAAGCTGCCTTAAGTTCCTTTAACCAACATTAAATTATTTTGTGTCACCAGGCAAAGAAACAAAATACTTGTAAGCTCTCTATAACTAAACTGATACATTTTGACATCACGATTCATTAAATAAGTTGTAAAATCTGAGCTCCCACATGTGAGTTTGCACTTCAACTTCCAAACTCTACCAGAGGTCTGGATGTTTGGAGGTTCTACACAGAATCTTAGCTGTTTTTAGAACAGCATCTTTTGGACAGAGATCTCTGAGGTTATTCTGTTGGACCTCGGTCCCTGTCTGGGGGTCCCAGCACCAAGTGCTCTGATAACCACTGTATTTCCTCTCTCAGCTCTTAAAGAGGCCATTTCATACAAATTTCAGGAGTTTGTGGTTATTTCTTAAGTATTAACCAGTAATATGAAACATTTTATATCTAACACACATTCCTCATGTCTGTGAAGTGTTTCCTTCAACTCGTACTGCGTTACAATGATACTAGACTCAACAAGAAGTACTCTGGTGAAGGTTTTAATCAAATGAAACCTGACTGTAAGACGTCCTCTAAAATATTTCTACACTGAACAATATTTCACAGATCTTTAGCATTTTAACACTGTGGAACATAAAACAACAGATTTCAGTTAATGACTAAAAAACAAGTTATTAAATGAGTTGTAAGATGAATATAATGTATCTTTCTGGAAAGTGGCAAAGAAAATGTCCTGCTTCTTCTGGAGGGCATTTTCTTTTCTACAAAAATCCACTATCCATCTGTGCGTTTGAATTTTTAAACAAAAGTGGCAGAAGTGCTTCTTTTTGAGGTCAGAATCCCAAAGTAAACAGCATCTCTTCAAGTCCTCTCTTTGGTGAAAGAACTTGTCGTTTGAGATAATTCAGCTGAAAACACATGCTAGTTTTTTGAGGCAGTTACACGGCCTCTTGTTGAGGTCTGTTGGGGTGTCGGGGTGGGATAGATGATTGGACACATGCTGGTACTGACACATGCTCAGAGAAACAGAGCCCAGAAATCACATGCTTTCCATCTCGTTAACACCTGCAAGGTGGTGGAAAGTTTTTCAGGGTGAGGTAACATGTTTTAGGGTCAAAGCGAACATCAGACTGTTATCTTTTTATGTCTTTGTGGACATAATGAACTGAACATAACAGATTTGATAATTCCATGTTTGATTTAATTAAAGTTCTGTTTACCAAACAAAACAAAAAAACACCATGAAACAAAACAACAGAAGTTCAGCTGACACGATAAAACAGACTGTGAAGGGACAATTATAAACCTCCAATTAAATCAGACACAAAAGATCATTAAAACCCAACTGTGTCCTCTTGTTTACTTTCACTCAAATTGTTTTTTTTCAAAAATTCATACAAAATCAGTTGGTGTAAAATGGTAATTTATTCCCTGGGTGACTCTGGAATCAGTTTCCCAGCATAAATCTCGGTTCCAAACAGTGTGGTGGGCTTTTTTTTACCCTCCATCTGATCTGATCCTCACGGTCCGGTGTGCGTGAATCCAGCGCCGCCTAGTGGCTGTTCGCTTCTCCGCGTCCATCAGAAGGAGATCATGGTTAAAAGGCAGATTGGAATGAAAAAAAAAAGGCTTCTCCCACCTTCAACCATTTATATGAGCTGAGAGAGTGTGTCACGGCAGTAACTGGAAAAACAGACGCAGTCACGGACAGATCTACAAGAAGCGTCATATTTTTATACACATCTGAAGCTGGCACCGTCATTCCGGCTGCCCTCTTCCTCCTCCTCCTCCTCCTCCTCCGTATCTGAAGCCCAGAGTTGACGGGAGGTAATCCCCACCATGTGAGTGGGCGGTGCGGGTACCGGAGGCGTGCGTTTGTCCCCCCTCTCTCTCTCTATTATTCAAATGCCGCTGTACCTATAAAAGGAGTGCCTGCCTGCGTCAGATAGTTTTCTCCAA
This sequence comes from Pachypanchax playfairii, assembly GCA_006937955.1. Taxonomy (NCBI): domain Eukaryota; kingdom Metazoa; phylum Chordata; class Actinopteri; order Cyprinodontiformes; family Aplocheilidae; genus Pachypanchax; species Pachypanchax playfairii. The sequence continues at coordinate 2,090,618 of SSNP01000039.1, read as the reverse complement.
TGGCTAAAGGTGACTAAATATTAGTTGTCTCAGTGTCGTCCTACCGGCAGGGGAAGAGATGATGGACGACTCTGGTGGTGTCCAAATGGCGAGGGCGCTGAAGCATGCAGCCCTGTGCCTGATGCTGCTGCCCCGGTTCCTCCTGGCCGCCGTCATGCTGTGGTTCCTGGATTTCTTGTGCATCAGGAGAAAAGTGCTGCTGAAAATGGGGGAGAGGCAGGACAGCCCGGACGACCCGCCGGTGTGCGTGTCTGACTCCAACAAGATGTTCACCTGGGAGTCCCTCCGAGCCGTGTGGCACGGACAGAAACTGGACTTTCTCAAATCTGCGCACCTCGGCCAGGCTGCACCCAACACCGAGGTGGTGCTGGTCCAGGAGCGGAGGCAGGTCCGACTCCTAGACTGCATGAAAGGGAAGAGACCGCTCATTCTCAACTTTGGCAGCTGCTCCTGACCGCCGTTCATGACGCGTCTAGCGGCGTTTCAGCGCGTCGTGAGGCAGTACGCGGACATTGCGGACTTTTTAGTTGTATATATCGAAGAGGCGCATCCCTCGGACGGGTGGGTGAGCTCAGACGCACCGTATCAGATCCCCAAGCACCGCTGCTTGGAGGACAGACTGCGAGCCGCCCAGCTGATGCTCACTGAGGTGCCGGGGAGCAACGTGGTGGTGGACAACATGGACAACTCATCCAACGCCGCGTACGGAGCCTACTTTGAGAGACTTTACATCGTTATGAATGAGAGGGTGGTGTACCAAGGGGGCAGGGGTCCGGAGGGCTACCGGATCTCTGAGCTGAAGGGGTGGCTGGAGCTGTACAGGAAGGAGCTGGTGGATTCCCAAACAGCAGTTCTGTGCGTGTAGTTGATGTTGATCTGCTGCACGTTCCGCTTCAGCATCCAAACCCCAAATATCCAGATGCTGCTACGTTCACACACATGGCACATAATGTTGTTTCTGTTGCATCCAGATGTCCAGAACTCTCGGACAGATTCTATTTCTGTTGAAGCCTCTCGAGACCTGACAGGCTGTTGAATTGTGCTCGTGATGACGTTAACTGGCTGCTCGTGCAGCCACTTTTCCTTCTTTATTATTTTGTATGAAAAAAAAGTGTTGAATCGACTGAGTTCATTTGATGATCGATCTATTTTTCTACGATGGGTGTGTCTGTATGTGTGCGTGTGAAGTGAAGAGCTTGAGTTCAGGCTGATATCTCACTCTGGCGTCTGTGTGAAGTTCGGTTTTTAAAAGGCGCATCCAGAAAACCGACACTGATGTTCCTGACACCAGCAGAGGGACAGTAGCAGGATCTCTGATCTCTGACCAGCGGCTGACTGTAACAATGAAACGATGTAACTGAACAAAATGTTTGGAATAAATTGACAGACTGAGACCTGCAGTGTTCACTGGAACACCTGAAACTTCTTCATTTTATTTGATGCTCCAGATTCTATTTGCCTCTCATGCAGTTTGAAACATGTTTACTTATTATTATTGACATTCTTTTTTTTTTTTTCAACTATTTATAAGTTTGTAATGTCTTTGTAGCTGATCTGCAAAGCATCTGTTAGATATAAGAAAAAAAGGGAAAAGTTGGTTTTATTTGTGAAGTTTAAAAGAACTGGTTGCTGATATATTTTGTGTAAGTCTGTTAATAAGAACTGAAAGTATTTTTGGATATAAATTCATATAGAAATAATTTCTTTTGGCAGAACCTTATAAATCCTTTTTAAAATCATTAAACCTTGAACAAAAACGAATGTTTTAATCAGTTTTTGATATTAAAAGGTGGAACTCCTTCGTGTTTATGAATTGGGCTGATGTTCTGAGTTCAGTTGGTGATCACAATGTGTGTGTTCACACGTTCAGTTCACCCTCCAAACACACACTGACAAAATGTAATTTGGATTAGAGAGCGATGTGAAAGCTGTCGCTCCCATGAGGCCCGACTTTCTGCTGTGTGCTTGTAATTTGCTCAGTTTCCTTCATGGCTTGTGGTATCGCAACATGTATGTGCTCTGTGTGTGTGTGTGTGTGTGTGTGTGTGTGTGTGTGTGCGTGTGTGTGTGTGTGTGTGTGCTCCCAGAGGCATTATTGCTGTTTCAAGCTGGGTGAACTTAGAGCATGAAGGAGAGCTGACACGTGCCCTCGCCTGAATGTTTATATATGAAAAGTACAAAAAAAAATAGTCAGCGTCTCTTTAAATTTCATTTTTTAGGATAAGAGCTTTGGAGGTGATAAAATGAGAAAAGAAGGTCAATCAATCAGCAATGTCTGAGCAATGATTTTCTTTTTACATAGTGACCTGAGACTAACTGACATAAGAGGGAATCTGGATGAAAACAGACTTACTCTCAGGCATCGAGCAACCGGTCCTACAGAGGTCAGGTGATCCCAAACTTCCCTCTTTTCCAAAATTTTATCTCATTTTCATATAAAGTCAATAAAAATTCAACAGATGCACAAATGAAACTTAGTCATGCAATTATAAGAAACATAAAGAGGTTGATTTGTTACATCTGACCAATAAGAAACTCTGATGTTTATATGAGAAGAAAATGATAAAAAACAGATAAACTAAAGGTAGAAGCTCCACGTGACCAAAACAGCAGCTCGGTGTCTGACAGGAGATTTCTGTTAAGATTTATTTATTATATGAGGCAAATTTAAAGCTTCATGATGAAGCTGAAGCCCAAACACCAGGCAGGACTTAATAATCCCTAGGAAGAGATTACTGTTCTAAACATTAATACCAAATGGATTCAAAATCTATCAAGTTTCAAAAAGAGGGAGTTATTAAAGCTATAAAGTCACGTGCACTTGTTGTATTTGATTAATTGAATACTTGTAACATGTAAAGGTCAGCAAAAAAAAGATGGAGGGAGGATTTTTCCATCAGTTGGAGTGTAAATGAAAAAAGGACAAACAAAGCACATCACGTGACTCAGAGGTTGTTTGTTTGTGTTTTTGTTTCTGGTTGATGCTCCGGTAGTTACACACAAAGAGTTCCAACAGTTTCTGCTCTTTAACCTCTGCGCGTGAACTGAGTTTCCATTTACAACTCAATGGGATCTCTTCTTGTGCGTGCCAAAACGCACGTACGCTGCGTGTATCTGACAATCAGCTGAGCAATTAACAGGTAGAATCCCAGCACGAGCCCAGGAACCATGGCGGGATTATTTTATTTTAAAAAACTGGATTATGTAACAGCTGCCATCAGAACCATGAAGCAAAGCAGCTGTTGAAAGTGCTCGTGCCATACGCACAGCTTCACGTCCGCACACCTCTGCTGACTCACTGACACCGCGCGCTGGGACTTAGTGCGCATGCGTCATGCCGGCAGGATAATTGGGACGCAATTGATGCGAAGCAGCAATCAAGGACAACAACAATTAGACCGCAGCTTTGAAATCAGTTCTTTCAAAGTAAAAGTCCTCGTTTTAAACCAGAACTGTTCTTTCATCGACTTCTAGTCTGGTTTCTTCTTCTGCAAAAAATAAAAAAACTTCTCCAAGAAACCAAGAAACGCGTACAGGTGCTTCTGGTGCCGTTTGGTTATGTAAGTAACCTGATCGTGTTATGAGTCATAAAATGTGACAGACGCGTACGTGTGTGCTGAGATCCATCTGCGGCTCCCCGCATTTCACCAACACCATCTTGTTTGTGTCCAAATAAAGCGCCAACCTTTTCCTCTCCAGCCCATTTCCATCCGCGTCATTTAATTATCTTAGTCCGGAACAATAAATCAGTCTCAGATTTCAAATTGTACAATAACTCCAAAACGAGTCCGTGAAAATGTTCCAGGCTTTTAAATGACGAGGTGCTTTTTATCACAATTTACACATTTCTAGTCGGTCAGTAATTATAAGCTTTGAGCAACTTATTTGTTACAAATATGGCGAATTTTTTATTATTCCAGTTATATTATTATTATTTTGTCAGGGAATTTGTAAAGATTTTTCTCTACCTTTGAAAAACTGAGATCAGAAATCAGTCTGTTGATTTCTGTTTGTTCTAACTGAACAAATTGAACTGCTACATTAACAAGAGGTCTGTCAGTTCTCCAGAACTGAAACACTGGGACTGTCTTTGATGAAAGAAACATTGATTATTCTGTCACACCATAATCTGGATCCATAAAATGTTTTTATTGATGAATTATTTTAGGAACTCAATTTTATTTAATAACAATATTTATCTCTCAGGCAGGCAGGCACTAAACAAAAGGCACATTTAGAGTATTTTATCAAATAACAATAATAATTCAGACTGGTTTATTTTAGTACACCACATTCACAGTCAGTGAGTTCTTAGTTTTTTGTTTTTTTTTCTTAGTTGAATAAAGTTATGAAAAATTAAATAACACATGAAACATTTCAGCTCTGTTCCCCTCTGGGAAATTCCAAAAACCTAAAAAAAAAAGATAAACTATATTAAGATGCTAGAGATATTGTTCTTTTGTCATGTGGATATTTGATCTCAAAGAGTTTGTTTTCACTCAAAATACTCTTAATGTATTTTTATAGAAATGTAACATGTGCTGCATGAAACAGCAGGTAATAAAGTGTAAATAAAAAAAGTAAATATAAAGACATAATTGTTTGCTAATTGTTTTGAAACTAAAAGGAATTTAAAGTTTTTCTTTTTTTTTTTACTTTTTTTTTGGGGGGGGGTGAAGTCATTGAATGTCAAATCTTTTTTAAAAAAGGAGGGAACTAAATGCAAAAGGTACCAAAATACAGATTTATGTTCCTCACATTCTTTATCTAATAAAAACAGATATGAACAAATTGTTTCCTTGTGACAGTGTGCTGATAACAGAACAGGTATTTTGCTTTGTCACCTGCACAGTGGAAGAATTAGTGTTGGCTTTGAAGTATGAAGGTCTTGGGTTCGAAACCCAGCCGAGGCTTTTCTGCATGGAGTTTTTTCTAGGGACTTTGGTTTCTTACATACTAATAACATATATGTTAGATTAAGTAACATTTCTAAAAAGTGTTCCTGGGTGTGAATGAATGTTACCTGTCCAGGTGTAACCGGACTGTTTAACCAATGACAACTGAGACAGACACAAACCTGGACAGGAACGAGCAGGTATAGAAACTGGATGAGACTGAACATACCTGTTAGGTCTTGTGAAGGAAAGGTTTTTAAAGGGGGGGGGGGGTCATTTTACATGTATGTTAGTCAAACTTTATGCTCAGACTCCACCCTTTCACAAACAATAAATCTTTCAGTAAAAAAGGATTCAGTTACACCTAATTTAACCCCGCCCACTTTTCCTTCTTCAGGTTTTGTTTTCAGGCTCATTTCATTAACAGATCTGCAAAACTGTGATTAAAGAAAAAAAATCCACAAATTTATGCACGATGAAGGTGATCAGCAACCCTGTTCCATCAAATCCAACTCTGTATTTCCTGTCCTAAAGTCTGAAAGTATTTAGACAAAAAAAAATGATTAACTTTGTGACAATTGTGTGTAAATAAAAATAAAAACATCCAAGCAATAATGTAACTTTAAATAGATAAATGCATTTCTATGGCACAGTCATGATGCTGTTTGTGACAAGGTGCTTGGCAGGAGATAAAATGCCCTGCTGAAAATTACATCTCTTCATCTGGCAGATCTCATGACTTTCTGTTTCGCTGAAAGCTCTTCAAGTCATATGATGTGGAAAACAAGGTTTGTAACCATGGGACAGTAAAGCTGCAGGGAACGATATTCCATGAAAGTTTCTTGCAATTTCGACTTGACCTCAGGGACCTTTTTGGGCTAAATGTTATCACAGCATAAACTTTGATGTCATTAGAAGAAGCTGTTGCTCTTCCTATAGCACACCTGTTAGATCACTAACGCAGGCTTTTAATTACATCTGAGCCTTCGAAAGCGGGTCTGTTAGTGACGTGAAGCAAAAGCTCATATCAGGGTTTTATGTTGCTCAGATGAAATATCTCGTATAACAACAAATACTAATAATAAACAGGATGAAGAATATCTCTAAGGGCCTTTGAGTCGACTTTGCAAACACAGATATATGCAATGAGACTGAGATTTACTGGATTCAGTGTCTGTTAAAAGGAAACAAAGAGGATGTCATATACAGATATGTAATAGTTTGATCTGGATTCACATCCACAAACAGAAGGCGTGCACATGATTAGTTCCTCCTTTTATTTTTGGATCACATTTTCATTAATCTTGTCATTTTCAAAGGTCAAAGTTTCATTTTCAAAGACTTTCGATACTCAGTTGTGTAAGAAGCAGCTTCTTTTCCCACGCAGAGAGGAAAACGATCCAAATGAATACAATTTCAGAAGACGAGGTGTCTCATTTTCACAAAGATCAGTTCAGTGTTTCCACAAAACAACAAAGAAAGTTTCTGTTAAACCACAAGTTGCAGCTTCAGAATGTAAAATGTACTTTTCCAAAATGCCTGTTTATTTTTTGCAATGAATGCAAAAATAATAATTATTATTAATTGTTAGTTATTATTTATAATAATAATATCAGTTTTTATGAGGTTTTTGTCACATTATCACTCGCTGCTGAAAGAAATGTAATTTTATTAATGCTTGCTTGTCTGTAGTGTTCGTGTCTCATGAACCACTGGATAGATTTTACTGAATTTCTCAGGATGTACGTTTAAAAACCTGATTAACGTTCAGGGTCGACCCGGTTCCAAGCAGCTGCCACAGCTAATCAACCTTAGCAAATACAACAAATTGTCCCTCGCTAAGTCCGCTGACTTTCAAAGATTTGACCCAAACAGCTATAATGCCATTATTCTTCTATGTAATACAATCTTAGCTTAAAGATGTAAGAATTAGACCTTTTTGTCTAATTCAAATCCTGCAGTTCATGTAGAATAACAAACCTGTCCATTCTCAGCCACTCACCCCCTCCCCTCCTTGATTTTTCTATTGGGTTGCCAGTTCTGATGTTGATCCTCGTTTAGTTTCTCTTGTATTTGTTCAATTTTTGGGAATGTCTGGAGGTCTATTTGTTCAGCGTTGGGTTTTCCTAAGTGTGTTTGAACGCCTCATCATATGCAGCTCGGCTGATCAGTAGGAAGGATGTGGTGGTTTCTTACTTTTTGCTGCTGGTCGTTGTTGAATTACAGCTGCTTGTGTTGAAGACTTGGCAGCCTTGCAGACTCACATGTGATTTGTTATGAAACCAGGAAGTCTGGACGTGTAAATAATGATTCTGGTCTTGGCTAGATTTTATAAAATGACCGAAACAAGAGACCATCCAGCCGACTGAGATCTGTTACAATGTGACTTTATTTTCAACATTGGGGGCATTAGACTGTTGTGTGAGTATTTACCTGTGAAATTCTTACATACTGAACCTTTAAAACCCTGGTATGAAAAAGGTGACATTAATTTATTTAAGGAATCCTAAGCCTGTGATTACTGGTTTATTAATCAATACATTTTCTCTCTATGTATTTCAATAGAGTCGTATATTATCAGTCACACATGAACTGAATTCTATAGGTAGATTTATTAATCCTCCATAGATGTTACTGACAAACTGCACCCACACCTTGCATATTGAAACATCTGGTTCACTCCAGGTATTATTGTGTTTACTGCTGTTTTAAATTACCATGGTGACACAACTCACCAAAAATCACACCAGAAAGGTCCCACAGGTAACTCTGGTGAATCTTACTATGTATTATCTATCGAAATGACCAGCTCTGTCACATGATGCACCCTATTAAGGCTATTTAGTGGTTCAAGTTAAATTATACACATAGTCCTAGAAACCACTCCCCCCAAACAAAAACAAAAACAAACAAACATATAAATAAACAAACATAGGAACGACTGGAAAGTCCTGTTAAAACTTGATGCTGTCTCACACTTTTACCATGAGACGTCACTCTAATTTTAAACTGGTCGCTAGACGCAGGACAGTAACATACTGACGTAGCTTGTTCTTTTCTACCGTATTGCCATGGCAACGTGCTTCACCAAAAACCAAATCTGATAAGCCCACAGGAAAGACAGTGGAATCCTTGTGCACATATTATACATGAAAATGACCGGCGTGGTCAAGAGGTAGTTACAGGACATTTCACGTTACCATGGAAACATAATTCACCAAAAACCCCAAACCCGATAAGCCCGTAGAACAGACGGTGGAATCCTGGCAGAATCATTACGGATCAAAACAGCTGTCTCAGTTACAAGATGTGTTCTATTATGTTTAGTTGGTGTTTCGAGTTGCCATAGCGACGTAATCCGCAAAATATCATGACCCTATCAAAAGTCCACAGAAAAGGCTGGTACATGGTGTTAAAACTTTCTGCAGTTCAAGAGTTTACGGAGGCGTCATCCCAGGTTGAAACTCATCACGTTGGCCGATAAGCAACTTGATCACAAGTAACAGGCATCACTTTTCAGGTTCCTTTAAGAACTCTTTAGTTTACAATAACACACAGTAAATAAGGTACAATCAATTCTGATGAAATTTCACACCATTTGAAAAGTTTCTTTCAGTGCATGATGTGCATATTTCTTCAGTAATATGATTAATGCCATTTAGCTGAAAATATACATCTTATTCTGTTCTGTATTAGAGATTAGCATCTTAAAAACACAGATTTAACAATGTAATCTGAAGCAAGTTCCCCAAACATCACAGATCCAAAACCTGGAGGGAACATTCATCCCAAGGAGAAGAGGCTGCTTTGCAGTAATAGTAGAAAGTAATTATCGTAAGACGAAAACGCAGGAAGTCGTAGGAGGCCAATGATGCACACAATAATTTTGGGATGGAAACTAGATGAATCATTCAATCAAGTTTCTTTCTTATGGAAAAAGATATCAGTCTGGCAGCCCGTTTCTCTGCATCTCACCTCAGCGTGGCATCTGTATGCTGGTTGTCATGGGGACATGGTTGCTATGAGATCAATTTATCTGGAGATCTGGTAGTTGCAGATGTCACTGGGTGCTGCTCTGAATAGCAGAGTCATGGTCAAATTTGAGACAGTCAAGACTTGCTTTATTTTAATAGTTTTAGCCAAAGAGACGTCAAAGAGTTTATAGGAAAGTTGGAACATGCTTATCAGTGAGTCGGGATGTTTGAATACTCCACTGATGCAGCGGTTTCATCTCTCTGTTCCATCCACTCTGTAAAACGGATCAAACTGCACATTCTTTAATATTCAGATTATCAGACAAACATCATTCAACTGAACGCCAGACGCTTTCCTCTCATCCTGTTTTACATCACAGCCTCACTGCTGCGCAGCTCAGTGCTGTTCCTGCATGTGTCTCAACTCTCACATGCGCTTTGGTTCAGAACTGGGAACTTCTTCCGTTGTAAAGTACAAAGTGTTCATACAGTTTCCCTGTTAAATTACAGTTTTAACTCAGTGATTTTACTATCTAACAGTTCAATTTCATATGATCACACTTTAATATATACGCTGATGCACATTTTGGACACTTTGTGTTACATATTCATCCATTAAACCACAGACAGATGTGAAATGTGACTTGTAGTGTGGATTCATGCAAAAACAGGAAAAAGATGAAAAATAGTGGCTTTAGCCCGATAATGACGGGATGCAAATCAGCAGTAAGATTGATTCCTTCCATCTACTTGCTAACATTATTTTTAGCTAAACAGCAAATCCTAAACCACAGAAATAATTCTTTTTAAAAACACAGAAAGAATATGTTTTTTTCTCATTCACGATTCAAAGTTTTTATGCATCTTTACAGTTCTGTAAGTTTCTCAGGAGACAGTAAACCACTCTGCGTTAGCCCGGAAGGCAGGCAGCTGCAGGAGACGGAAGTGTTCTGATTCACAGAATGCCACTGGAAATCCTAGTGGTATGAAAGGAACCACGAGACAGGGTTATTGCTGGTCACCGACTGACAGTTGAAGGTGCTCGTGCGCTAACGAAGTACACTGGAAAAGTGAAGCATGCCAGCATTGCATTCCATTCCTTCTCACAATGGTTTAGCAAAGCGAAGACTAATAAAAACTGGCGTGCTAATTATAAGATTGTGAGCAGGTAAAAGGTTTCAGATAGGTGATCTGTTAGGATTCAGCCAGGAACGTCCCCTCGCAGCAGCTGTAGCGTGTCCAACGCTTCTACAGAACACACACTGAAGGGGTAGAACATGCAGAGACTTTCTGGGGAGTCTCCTGTAAAAGCAACTGATGCATCTCCAGCAATGTCAAACATGCACAACAAGTTGTGCATGTTTGACATTACCGGAGACACGTTAATCATCACAGTACAAAGGGAGGAGTTTGGCAGCTCTGGGATGTTTTTCGAAAGTGTTTTTGTCCTCAAAATCTTTATAGCTTTATTTTAACTTGTTATTTGAGTTTTAAGCATGATGATGAAGCACGATTTCACTTCCTGCGCCATCATGCAGGCGTCGCATAAAGTCTGTCACTGACATATTGTTCATGAACTTTCATCCATTCGTCACCTTGTAAAATGGATTAATACAAGGCTGAACATGCTCTCTGAAAGAATGTGAAAGACAACAGCAGCCGTCGCCAGAGAAACAAATCATTCATCCGCATGTAACCCCAGTCCCATGTAGCTAATGAATTGGGGATGCAAAATAATAGGGTGTTGTAGTACAGTGGGACGGGGCCTGAGTTCGTTTGGCGCTACCTGTGCTAACAATATAAATAATTTGGTGGTGCCTCCAATAATGTCCTAAGAAGTAAACAAAAGTTGGTACTTCCCTGTTAAAATTAAAGTTCTCGGTAGCCTGTTCGATGGTTATCCCGAGTTATATCTTTGTAATTATAACACAGAGTTTAGTCAAGCAAGAGTAATTATTTATTACAAAATATTGAATGGGGTTTGGAAAATAAACAATGCGTTCACTGTGGACCATTAAGCTGTGCGGATAACACTCAAATTATAATGCATCATTTTGGTACGCTTAAGCTATAACTGATTCCTGATGACAAAAAAGAAAAATGTACAACAGATCCAAGTGACCAAGTAACTAAAATGTCCACAGCCCACACTCACACACTCATTCACACTGAGCTAAAATGAATAAGAATAATAAAAAAAAACGTTGTAAGCCCAGTTGATGCTTGTGAGCGGGGAGGCCAGAAACAAATGGCCGGTTCGCTGTCTTGGATCAGCACAAATAAAAGGGCCCGTGCAAAGCAGTCGAGTACTCACAAATCCATACAGTCAGAGATGCAGAAGGGGGGAAAGGGGGGCAGATGGCAAGTTGCAGTCTCAGCGGCAACGGGATGAAGCGTGCAGCAACACGTGGTAGCGACCCAAGTTTAAGTACAGCAGCTACAGTCTTTCCCACGGTCCAGGGCTCTCCCGGTCCTCACTCTCTCCCTTGAATGGCAAACGTCCGGTCCTGAATCACACAATTCTTCTTAATAAATAAACGACAGGCTAAATTATGGCAAATAGCCTACAGAAAGTCTTACACGGATTAGCATTTGCTAACGGCAATGCAGAATAAACCATGTGACGATCTATGAAAAAGCTAAACTAAAGGCTAGCAGCGGTTAGCAGTTCAGCTCGCTTTCTACACATTACAATTAAACAGCAGCGCCAAACACATTAAAACACATGAATTTACCTCTGGCAGCTTCACAGAGTTCACACACATCCACCATAGGACGACTCGTCGTCAGTCTTGGAAGTTAGGAGTGTTTTGTAGCACCAGTATCACTCCACTTACTGCGCCACTGGACCAGTTCTAGGTTCTAAGGAGTGGGGAGCAAAAATAATGACCAGAGACCGTTGCTTTAAGTACAAAAAGCCGGCAGTTTACTAAATAAAATTTACACACATAAAAAAACAGTACACAAGTCCAAAAAATACCCTGCAGGGTTTTGACAATGAGGTAAGTACCAAAGAAAAATATTTCACTCTTTTCTTTTGATCACCAACTTGTTTAGGAAGCTAATCTAAACTAAATTAAACCAGTCTTTTTTAGATTGAACCTAATTTAGGATGACTATTTTTCTCCTGAGTTAACTCTTTTCTTTCTCTTACAGGTAAGAATTACCTTCAAATTACACAACCAAATCAAAATGGACCACAATAATCCAAAATCACATTCAAAATAATGAACTCGATGTTCAAATAAAAGTATGAAACCTTTAACAAAAGTCCAAGTTCAATGTGAGTTCAATTCTTCAAGTCCAATGAAACGTTTCAGTTTGTTTCGGTCCAAAATAATAATTCAATCAGTTCAAAGTTCAGTACTGTTCTGTTCAAAATAACTCCTGATACTCCTACCACTCTGGCAGCGAGTTACCGTACGCAGGAGATTCCCTCATCGATGCGATGGAGGAGGTGAGTTGAAAGTCAGGGTCTGGCTCGCCATCTTGAATCTCATCTGAAAGTGTGCATGCCAGCACACGGCAGACCAATCCTTGCGCCGACCGAGCTCCAAACCAAACAAAAAAACCTGACCTGTATAACGGGTCAAAAAAACACAATAAACCTCTTTTAGATCCTCAAAGTACACAAATAAATGTTTTATAGTCTCTGAATTGTGGCAGTACAGCCACTGCTTTCTTCTGTCTCAAAATGGCAGCGGAGCGGTTTCTTTGAACTTACAGTTCCGTCTCCCGCGCTAATTACTGCACATATCTACAATTTACATTGTATACAGTCGCTTTTATAACATTCACAGTCTTCATAAACACGAATTGTTAACTGGTAAACAGTTTATGGCAGAGCAATTCACTATAACAACTACGTTTTCAGAGTTAGCTCGGCGCCAAAAAAAACAAGGTACAACACATGAAAATGCAAGAAAATAAACACAAAACTCACCAAAACCAGTGTGGTTCAATTCTTATAAAATCCCTGTCAGTTCCCGACCAGGTAAGTTATGCTTTTCTAAGCTTAAAGCTATAGTGCGTAACTTTTACATGTCCGTGAATGTCCGTTTCAGCCAAGCCACTATTAGAGGAGATGACACAATGCAGATTAAGCCGATCGGCTCCTCAAACATCTCACGGTATTTTTCAATATATATCATTTTTACTTTGCGTGTCAACCAGCGACATTCCCGCGCTGGCGCGCAGGAAATTACGTCTTTTACATCACAACAAGAAGGGAGGGGGAGGACGAGCGGAGAGTCTCGTAGCAGGAGATCATTCACTAACCTGTCAGTTACAAATTAGCAGGCACCTTGTCTCCCGTTTGTAATAAGCTATTTGCGTTTCTGTGGAAAATAAATAAAAAATACCTCTTACGTCATATGGAAGCGCCAGCTTCATTGTTGTAATAACGCAAAAACCGCTAGGGGGCGACAGAAGTTACGCACTATAGCTTTAATATGAACTTTTCCACTCTTTTTCTGTTCGTCTACCACCACACGTTTCCTTCGATGTCTCCTTCGTTCTCTCCCTCAGGTCTCTGCTGAACGTCACTGGCGTGCAGCGCCAGTCTCACTAGTCCCTTAAAGGGGCAGCGACATCATATTTTTTGTCAGCATACTTTTAATTGTGAACATTAAATTATTGCTGCATTTACATTTTTCATTAACTTATGAACTAATTTAAATTGAATTAATCACTTTTAACTTGCAACTTATTTATTATGTCATATTTTAACATGGGTTACAGTTTTCAAAGAGCATTAACAGCTCACAGCAATCCTGCTCGGACACTGATAATACAGCCTCTGCTATTACTAACGTGTTGTGTACGTAGGTGACGATAAGTCCCTCCTTCTTGAATAAAGTGTGGACAGGATTGGTTACGGATACACATACAAAGATGAGAAAATAAAGTGATGCTTCACTACCCCACAATAAACGTGGTCTCACTTCTTTTCTGCCAACTACTGAATATAAATGGATTTTAAAACTAAAGGTCTTTTATCTCTGACTTTAACTTTGTATTACATGACTGCTTTTAACATTTTAACATATTTACACTTCATGAACTATTTTTTTATTACAAACAACATGTTAATATTTGCATGAATAAATGAAAAGAATAGCCACAGGGCCACACGCATCATTCACAACATTAAATGTTCATCTTTTTTACAGATTTATAACAATATTACCAGTACAAGCAGAAGCTTTTTTGATTTTATAATAGAGTGTTGATGCTCCAGTACATTCGTCCATCCAGCATCCATCAAACCATCAGACGGGATTCACCAGCAGCTGAACTGACTCCAAGCTGCAAACTCTCTGTCACACGCTGCCTACTTGAGAATTATTACTTTCACCAAGAGGCCACTTTTTCACCAGGGTTTGTTTGATATTTAGCAAGATAACTCAAAACGTTCTGGATGGATTGTGATGACATTTTCAGGAAAGGTCAGAAATTGTCAGAGAAAGAAGTGGGTAGATTTTGAGGGTGATCCGGATCAGCGTCTGGATCCAGAAACCTTTTTAATGATTCTTCATCATTGTGAGATTGAAGATGTTTTTACCATATCTGCATGTAACTCCACAATACATGTTAAAAAAACAGGGTGAGTTCCCAACAGGCTCTTCATGATACCAAGGACTGATCTGGACCAAGGACTGATCTGGACCAAGGAGTGATGTTACTAAATTCTAGATACAATGTAACCTTGTGTTGCAAGATGGATTCTCACAAGATTTGGAGTTTTCCAGACCCACAAAAATCTATCTTGAACTGCTCCAACTAAACTGCCCGACTCCAAGCCACAGATGTTTTGGACCAATCATGTGTTAGCGTTCAGGTATGACAACAGCAGCAACTGCCCAGGCAGCACAAAACATTTCTTCCAACTGAATTTGCAAGAGCTTGATTCAGGGCCGGTTCTGGGCATAGGCAGACTAGGCAATTGCCTAGGGCGCCCTCTGCTGGAAGGGGCGCCAAATTCTCTCTCTTTTTCTTTTTTTTTTTGGACAAACTGTTGGACACACCATTCATCTCATGGAAAGAACAAAATAAGTAGTAATTAAATATCTATCATCTCTACTGTTCATTTTAGTATGAATAAAAAATTTTTGCAATGTAATCCAGTTATTGAGTTACGTTGTTTCTGTTCTGGGCAGTAGGGGGCGCCAAAATCCATTTTTGCCTAGGGAACCATGCAGCTCAGAGGCTGGTCCAGGCTTGATTTATTGTGATTGGTTAAAGACAAATAATGATAGGCAGACACTTGCTGGCACATCCTCCAATCAGCTTGAAATATTATACCATATGTCCCGCCCTTTTTCAGACGCTTTGTATATGGGAGCAGTTCCAGATCATTGTGCAACATAGGGCGGGGCTACACAGATCTGGAAGACCCAGGTTAGATACAATAATCCAGAAAAGCAACAAATAGAAACCATGAGATTTTTTTTATGACTGTAAGAACAAATAATGTTATAAACCTGCAACAAATGCTAAAAGATAGTCGAGACTCTGGAATCAGACGTGTGGAACAGATCAGATGTTCTTTCAAAAGCTCTGAAGCTCCATCCTGAAGAAAACTACCAATAACTACTGAACTAATGAGATCAATATCAGTCTAGTTGTTAAACATATGGAAGAACTGAGGTGCCTGGAGGAGGTCTGAGATCTACGAGTGATTGTCTTGTTATTGCTCCCATTAAAACTCTGTTTTACTTTCCATAAAAATGACAAGTGATCCAACTCTTCTGTGTTTGTGTCTATCTCCTTTCCTCTTGGAGCCCGATGGGTTGAGGAAGGAGGTCCTGGTTCTGGTCCTGCTGGAGGTTTCTTAGTTGTTCCTTTTCACTGTCTCAGTTCGTGCTGCTCAGGATGGATCACGTGTTGAAATGAAGATTCCACTCGATCAGCTGGTTCTTCAGATTGGAGACTTTACAAATTGGCATCTTATAATTCACTGAATCAGACGACACATTTAATTGGACTGAAATGTTTGTATTTAAGTAACATTAACTTTGGACCTGGTGGTGTGAACTGGACTGTCTCAATCGATCTGTCCTCACTTTGCTCTCATTTATCTAAATTTGGGGTTGTTTTGCTTGTTTTCATTGATGAAATCTGAAATGTCCGACTGTCATCCCCTCCAGGAAGTCCCGTTTCCACCAAATGTTCTGGACGGATTGGGATTCAATTTTCAGGAGAAGTCAGAAATGGTCTGAGGAAGAAGGGGGTAGATTTTGGGGGGGATCTGGATCAGCGTCTGGATCTGGGAATGTTTTTAAGGATCCTTCATCATTATGAGATAGAGCCGGTTAATTTTTAATGGAAATCACAACATGGGGGGGGCGAGGTGTTTGGTGGGGGTCTGCGCTCGCCGAGTGTTTTTCTACTTCTTACTTTAATCAACAAACAGTAACTCGTGGTCTGTGGAAAAAAAAAAAAGAGATTTACTGTAAATTTGTAATTGCTGCTGTTTCTCATGTTGTTGTGGCAGTTTGATGTCTGAGGAAACAAACACACACACACATTTGTTTTGCTATCCTTATGGGGACCGTCCATTGACTTCCATTGATTTTAGTAACTAGATTTATACCTAACCCAAACCCTTTTCCTAACCTTAACCATTACTGATCTATAACTAACCCTAAGACTAACTAAAACTCTATTCACACCATACCTATAAACCTAACCCCTAACCCTAAAAAGGGGATTCCCCCTCATGGGGACCAGGCTTCGGTCCCCACAAGAACCCTCGGACCCCAGAAAGATAGTAAAAGTCTGGAAACTGGTCCTCAGGAGGTCAGAAAAACAAGCCCCCCCCCCNCCCCCCCCCCCCACACACACACACACACACACACACACACACAAGCAGTTTCATTGTGTAAAAAAGTAATAAAATCTATTATTGGATGGAATGGATTTAGAAATGTTTTTATGGCAGCCATGTGAATGAATTCGTGTCTGCAGCTTCTCTTTCTGCTGCATCCTCAGGCCTCGTGTTCAGCTATTAGACTGCAGTAATATATTCACATCATCGTAGTGTGAGACTAGTGTTTATTATGTTACTACAAAAAACAAGGTTAATATATCCGGTTGTTCCTGATCATTGAAAAATCTCATCTCATGAACGCCGGGATTGTTTCATGAGAAGTTTGTGGAACCGGCGGCTCGTCTTCGATCTCTGTGAATGTAAATATGACCAGATGTTCCTCGTTTAAGGTTAAAAAGAAGACCATGTTTTTATCTCTCATGTTTCTCAGTTCAGATTTCAGAAACAATCCTCTGAAATCCATTTTTAGATCAGAACAGATTTAATCATCCAAGTTGTATAAGAGTTTTTTTCTTGTGGATTTCAGTCACTTTCTCTTCTTTTAAAGATGATTATCTTTCTGTTGAAGTGAACCAGGACTGAACTTGATGTTTCATCATCCCACAGCAAACCACGCCTGCTGATTCTGTACATGTGATGCTAAACAGCTGGTTTGTCGTGACCATCGCAGCATTTAGTTGCTCAGTTGGACTTTAACTTTATGCAGAAGGGCAGCGAAAAGGAGCAATTTATCAAACTGCATCAGAACTTTAATGAACCTTGAAGTCTTGATCGGAGGCTCGTCTGACGGAGTTTTATTCATAAGTGTTTTCCTGCAGCTTGAGCTGACGAGGCTCACAGAAAACTGACCTTGTTGAGAGGTTAGACAATGAATCCAAGCAGCAACTTATACAAACTTTTCTTTTTGTCGGCCGACATCCAGCTGATTATCGTAGCTCCAGTCAAAGAGAACTAATTTTTCTCTGTTTGAATAAAACTCCTTTATATTTTGCAGCACATTAAAACTACAGATTTGAATTAGATCCAACAGATAAGCTGCAATCTAATTATCTTCAAATATTCTCAGTTTAAAAGTCACAGAATCCTGTTTAAAATGAATAATAGAAATTTCTAAACACACTCTTAATATTCTCTCTCACATGCACGTGCACGTGCAGAAACACATTAAATGTGTGTGATTTTGTTGTGACGTCTCAAAGGCTAAAAACATAAACAACATAAATAAACAGACATACATAAAAAACACATGTTAAACATGTTGATCTATTCTGATTCTAACAGCTGAAACTGGGTTGGATGAATTAAACATATGTATCAATAAAAAAATAAAAGATTTTTACTTGATTCTCTAATACAAAAGCACATCTAATTTTATTATCATTATTATTATTAAGGCCTTTTAAAATTATAGTATTTTGACATGGAGCAATATTTTACTACAAATATTTAGGATATTTGAACACAGACAGCCTAATAACTTCAGGACACCACAGATTATTAATAATGACTGTTTTAATCCTAAATTAGGTTTTAAGGCCCTTGACAAATCTAACTTGGAAACTCATATCTTTTACTAATAGTAATTTAGTTACCATTTTAAATACAGAAGTGATTATATTATTATTATTAATTTCTTACTGGATTGTTAAACAGAAGCTTGCTGAGTTAAATGCTGTAGGTGACATCTAATACTAATATATCTAATACTCTAACACTCTAGATGAAGTTAACTCTTCTTTTTACATCAATTATTTGTTTCAAGCAAACTGCATTCAGATGGGAAAATAGTGTCTCTGCTGTCAGCAGGCTTCATCCTCGCTGTTCTGCAGGGGCGATCCTAGAATCTCACCTTTAGGGGCCCCTGGGCCCCCCCCCGAGCAGCTGCTCTCGATGGGAACACACTGGAATAAGAACAGCCAGCCCAGCCGACAACTTCTGCTGTAAACACTGTAAATATCAACTTTTTAATCCCTTGTTTTATTTCTCTTTTTTCACAACAACTTACAGTGAAGATATTTACGTGACATTGTTGCACAGATGTGTATCAGTACGTATTTTACTTGAATCTATCCATGATGTTGTGAACCGTGTTGCTGGTGTTCTGGAGTTTTCTGCACATGCATAAAGCAGATTTCTAAAAAAATGAGGATTTTCCTTAAAAACACAGGAAACACACAACCATGTTCAAGTATTTGATTCAGAGGCTAAAAATGAAATGCAAATAAACGAGAAATAATAAAGTTTTTAAATAAAATCTCAGCATTAGACCAAAGAATGAAGATACAGTTTTTCTAGAGGATGATGGCGGTCGAGTGGACGACTCACTCCTGTTAGATTCTGGTTGACACGTGCACGTTAAACTACCATGTTTATTATAGTTTTCACCTATTTCACCAGCTGTAGAGAGGAAAAATACTGATGAGCTAACGGCTGGTCTGAAAGAGGATCACCGCTTTCTTTAAACAGCTCAAACCTCCAAAATGAACCACTCATGCGAACGTTGAAGCACAAAACTGTAATTAAATCTGTGGTTATTTACACTGTGACTGTCACCAGCAGCAGAATGCAGAACTTCTCACACGTTTACCTTTAACTGCAGTATGAATACTCTGCTGCTTCCTTCTACGTCCTCATTTTTCTTGAAATAACTCGCCCAAACAGGAAAAAACCCCAGCAGGCACTTTCAAAATAAAAGCAGATATTACTGGTTCTCTAAAAACAGTTTTAAGGTTTAATTATCTCACAGAGTGATACTTTATTTTACCGTTCAGGGGTGTTAAGAGATCATTTTGGGGTGCATAATCACCCCCCCACCTACATGTGTCCAGAACATCCAGCCTCCAGACGGTCGGATGAGGCCGCCATCTCTGCCCCGCTTCATCTGCCCCACATTATATTCCTAAATCCCTTGTGCAACGCGTGTCCTCGTGTGTCTGCATGTCCTCAGCAGACAATCAGGTTGTCCCCAGGTGTCTACAGCAGGAGATAATAAACGGATGGAAAGGCACGTGTTCCAGACAGTCACAGAGGTAAATTGTCCTCATTTCCAAAAGGACTCTGTTTTCTGTTTTACTCATTTGTAGAGATGCAAAATATGCTCCATTTCAAAAGCTTCCAAATCTTTTCCAGATCTTAAACTACAGAGACGCTGGTGTTCAGGTAAAAGCCATCAGTTGGTAACAGTCTCCTACCGGGTCTGCAGCAGCAGAGAGGTTCAAGTAAACAGGGAAATATGTCCATCAGTCCAAATAAATACAATAAATTCTACATAAAATAAAACAGAAATTAAAATGATCCATGAGATAAAAGTGATTTTTTTAGAGGGAATTTAAAAGACTCTGCAGTCCGAGTGTCTACGTGTCATTTGAAGATCAGCAAACACTCTTAAAAGTACCGTGACAGGATTTAAAACCAGACCAGAACTCTTCACGAACACCATGACGATCGAAAAGAGACTGAAATGAATTAAAAACAAGACTTTTAAAAAAATATGGACAGTATTGAAAATTAGTTTGTAATTAGAAAGAACATTCCGATCGAGATTTGTCTTTTTGATAACGAGTTGTACGACAGCGTGTATAATAGCAGCTGGTACACAGCCTGAGGACGCTGAAGAATACTAGATCTGATTATCTGAAGAGATTCAAGGAAGTTCAACTGCTTCGTTTAAAAAATAGAAAGAAACCGACCTGGAACAAGTCTCACCGGGTCAAATCCAAGTTTCTGTCTTTACAATGACGAAAAGGAATCATTTAAAATAAAAGTCTCCTTACCACCGAGTGATGACAAGACCTCATCTCAGCAGGTGAAGGGTGTGGGACCACGCCCAACCCAACAGGTGGAAGCTCCTCCTACAGGTCTGAAGGAACAGGAGGACCAATAGAATCCTCCGGCTGTGTGATGATCAAACAGCGAATCAGCCTCGAGACCGCTTCATTTCTCCCGTCTGTTCTGATGCTTCTTACGGGAAAAGGTGAGCAGGAGACGACGCCTGCAGACGGGTGTGTCTAATGGTAGAGGAACAGGAAGTCTCCCAGTCCATTTACCCATGTTACAAACTATCTGAAAACTCAGCGGAGTTCAGCAATCAGAAATGAACCGAGCTCACAACAACGCCATCTGACGGCAGCCATCACGCATACGCCATCACACCAACGCCATCTCTCTGACACCATCAGACGGACGTCATCATGCAGATGCCATCACGCTGACATGATCACGCAGACACCATCCCACAGACACCATCAGCCCAGCGCCATCAGACAGACGCCATCTTTTAGTGGTGATATTAATGTTTGTTTGCATTTAATTAAAGATGACAGACATGCTACCTGCACCAAGGTTAGTATATAATAATATATATATGCATTTGTGTGTTTCATTTTGATGAAATAAATTCAAGTTGTATTTTGGGCAAAAACAGAAACTTTGTGAGAAATTTAAAAATTAACTTTTCAACAGAACTTTAAATATCACAGATTTTTAATCAGAGGAAAAAATAAAAAAGTTCAAAATTACCACTAATTTTTTGCATTGTCTTTATGATGTGATCAAGATTTTATATTTTATTTCCCACGATTTTTTTTGTTGTTTTTATTGCATGTGTAGAAGTTCAGGTCAATGACCTGGAATGACACGTTTTATCCCAGTCTAACGTTCTCCTCTGATACAAGTCGCCTTGCTGCAGCTTCTTATTGTTGCATGTCCTGTAAGGAAGTTGGGCTTGTTAAAATTGGATCAGCCTAAATCGGAGATGGCTGTGTGTGTGTGTGTGTGTGTGTGTGTGTGTGTGTGTGTGTGTGTGTGTGTGTGTGTGTGTGTGTGTGTGTGCGTGCGGATGGTAGGTTGCCGGGCTGCTGCTGCTGACTGAGCCTGTTCCCAAAGTCTTCAGCTTTGATGCCGAGGACTTTGAAGCCGAGTTTCTGGCATGAAAAGAAAGCAGGATCGGGATTTGCACCACGACTCTCCCTCCCAAAGGGCTNGGGGCGGGGCTTATATTCAAGGTGTGACTGACGACTTCAGGTGCTACAGAGTGACTATGGGAGAGGAAAGATGAAGCAGCGGAAACAGGAGCTGGATCTCAGGCCCCCTGTGAAGTGTGATGAGTCACTTTCTGGTTCCTCACAAATCTCTCTCTCTCTCTCTCTCTCTCTCTCTCTCTCACACACACACACCTGCATCAGACTGACATCACACTAAAGTAGCACAGAGCTCTCCCTAAAACCTGATTGGATGTAGTCACAACGGGGGTCGACGCTCCAAACTTTTAAGAGCTGTTTCCATGGCAATAGGTTCTGACATCTCCTGTCGTGATGAGATGTATTTTGGTAGCAAAGGACCGGTGGAGGGGGAGGCGGCGGTGTGGGGACTTGAACAGCCAAAGGAAGGCTGTCAGAGCATCAGGATCAAACGAGAAAATAAGCAACACGTCATATTTGGAGCGCGGCGCGACGGCACAACACTGACTGCAGGCGAAACCAGTGAACCCATGTGACCTCGTCAGAGAGGAGAGGCAGGGATACACGGAGCTTTTTAACCACCCACAAAAACCACTGACGTATTCTGATCTTCAATGACGCATCCAGCTCGGAGGAATATTTTCTTTTAGATAATTGGAGTACAATGTGTTGATAATGAGGCAACTTTGTTGAGGAGAAGCGGGAGGCAGAGTAGCATCCTCATTAGGGAAGGTATTTGAGGGGCGATTATCCTTCACTGTTTTGTTCTTTCACAGTAAATATAGAAAATGATGTTTGATCTGAGACGAGCACGAAACCGTCAGAGATAACACGTTGAGAGGAAGGAGTTATATGATCAAAGATCAAATCAATACATGACACTGTGTTTTTTACTGTCATATCACTATCACTGGGCAAAAAAATGTGCAAGTCTATTTGTTTTCTAAATCCCCCACCAACCCTCCCACCGCCCCTCCAGGTTCATTCGGGTTCAGTGCAGATCACAGCAGGAGTGCTAGACGGAAAAGGGAGGGCGGGTGCAAAAGCCTCACTGTCTTCAGATGAATAGAGGAACTTAAGTGACCTCAGATGAGCCAATTTGGAGAGTGTTTGTGCAATTGTGAATGGCTGATGGCAGCACCTAGCAACATCATCTGAAAAAAGCTAACAGTGTCCTTCGGATGATCCTTCATGAAAATATGGTTGTTTAGGGTTTAAAACCAGAAACAAACACATGAAGCCATTCAGAAGCAAAGAAACAATTACATGAATTAAACATGTCACCACCTGGTAACGGTTTCTATTAATACATGGCAGATTTAGTCTTTTTATGCTTTTGTATCTGTGAGAGAATCTGTAAGCAAAATAAAATATGAGCACTAAACTAAATATATCAGTAACACATGGAAAAACCCGATACGGTCCAGACAGACACGGTCCAGATCCGTACGGTCCAGACTCACACGGTCCAGACCGATACGGTCCAGACTGGTCCAAGAGAGTCTGGTACGGTCCAGACCCGTACGGTCCAGACAGACACGGTCCAGACCGATACGGTCCAGACTGGTCCAAGAGAGTCTGGTACGGTCCAGACCCGTACGGTCCAGACAGACACGGTCCAGACCGATACGGTCCAGACTGGTCCAAGAGAGTCTGGTACAGTCCAGACAGACACGGCCTGACCGACACGATCCAGACAGACACGATCCAGACTGATACGATCCAGACAGACACGATCCAGACTGATACGATCCAGACAGACACGATCCAGACTGATACGGTCCAGACAGACACGATCCAGACTGATACGGTCCAGACAGACACGGTCCAGACTGATACGGTCCAGACAGACACGGTCCAGACAGACACAGTCCAGACAGACACGATCCAGACAGACACGGTCCAGACAGATACGGTCCAGACTGATACGGTCCAGACTCACACGGTCCAGACCGACACGATCCAGACACACACAGTCCAGACTGACACGATCCAGACTGACACGATCCAGACAGACACGGTACAGACAGACACGATCCAGACAGACACGGTCCAGACAGACACGGTCCAGACAGACACGATCCAGACAGACACGGTCCAGACAGACACGGTCCAGACTGACACGGTCCAGACTGATACGGTCCAGACCGATACGGTCCAGACTGATACGGTCCAGACAGATACGGTCCAGACAGACACGATCCAGACTGATACGGTCCAGACTGGTCCAAGAGAGTCTGGTACGGTCCAGACCCGTACGGTCCAGACAGACACGGTCCAGACCGATACGGTCCAGACTGGTCCAAGAGAGTCTGGTACGGTCCAGACCCGTACGGTCCAGACAGACACGGTCCAGACCGATACGGTCCAGACAGACACGGTCCAGACCGAAACGTCCAGACTGACATGGTCCAGACAGATACGGTCCAGACTGATACGGTCCAGACAGACACGGTCCAGACAGATACGGTCCAGACAGATACGGTCCAGACTGACACGGTCCAGACTGACACGGTCCAGACAGACACGGTCCAGACAGACACGGTCCAGACAGACACGATCCAGACTGACACGGTCCAGACAGACACGATCCAGACTGACACAGTCCAGACAGACACGATCCAGACAGACACAATCCAGACAGACACGGTCCAGACAGACACGGTCCAGACAGACACGGTCCAGACAGACACGATCCAGACAGACACGGTCCAGACAGACACGATCCAGACAGACACGGTCCAGACAGACACGGTCCAGACTGACACGGTCCAGACAGACACGGTCCAGACTGAAACGGTCCAGACAGACACGGTCCAGACAGACACGGTCCAGACAGACATGGTCCAGACAGATACGGTCCAGACCGAAACGTCCAGACTGACATGGTCCAGACAGATAACGTCCAGACTGACATGGTCCAGACAGATACGGTCCAGACCGAAACGTCCAGACTGACATGGTCCAGATTCACACGGTCCAGACCGACACGGTCCAGATTCACACGGTCCAGACCGACACGGTCCAGACCGACACGGTCCAGATTCACACGGTCCAGACCGAGACGGTCCAGATTCACACGGTCCAGACCGACACGGTCCAGATCCGTACAGTCCAGACTCACACGGTCCAGACCGATACGGTCCAGACTGGTCCAAGAGAGTCTGGTACGGTCCAGACCCGTACGGTCCAGACAGACACGGTCCAGACCGATACGGTCCAGACTGGTCCAAGAGAGTCTGGTACGGTCCAGACCCGTACGGTCCAGACAGACACGGTCCAGACCGATACGGTCCAGACTGGTCCAAGAGAGTCTGGTACGGTCCAGACAGACACGATCCAGACTGATACGGTCCAGACAGACACGATCCAGACTGATACGGTCCAGACTGATACGGTCCAGACCGAAACGTCCAGACTGACATGGTCCAGACAGATACGGTCCAGACTGATACGGTCCAGACAGACACGGTCCAGACAGACACGGTCCAGACCGAAACGTCCAGACTGACATGGTCCAGACAGATACGGTCCAGACTGATACGGTCCAGACAGATACGGTCCAGACAGACACGATCCAGACTGATACGGTCCAGACTGATACGGTCCAGACAGACACGATCCAGACTGATACGGTCCAGACAGACACGATCCAGACAGACACGATCCAGACAGACACGATCCAGACAGACACGGTCCAGACAGACACGATCCAGACTGACACGGTCCAGACTGACACGGTCCAGACTGACACGGTCCAGACAGACACGGTCCAGACACACACAGTCCAGACACACACAGTCCAGACAGACACGATCCAGACTGACACGGTCCAGACAGACACGGTCCAGACAGACACGGACCAGACAGACACGGTCCAGACAGACACGATCCAGACAGACACGATCCAGACTGACACGGTCCAGACAGACACGGTCCAGACTGACACGGTCCAGACTGACACGGTCCAGACAGACCCGGTCCAGACTGACACGATCCAGACTGACACGGTCCAGACTGACACGGTCCAGACAGACACGATCCAGACACACACAGTCCAGACACACACAGTCCAGACAGACACGATCCAGACTGACACGATCCAGACAGACACGGTCCAGACAGATACGGTCCAGACTGATACGGTCCAGACCGATACGGTCCAGACTGGTCCAAGAGAGTCTGGTACGGTCCAGACCCGTACGGTCCAGACAGACACGGTCCAGACAGATACGGTCCAGACTGATACGGTCCAGACAGACACGGTCCAGACAGACACGATCCAGACAGACACGATCCAGACAGACACGATCCAGACAGACACGGTCCAGACAGACACGGTCCAGACAGACACGGTCCAGACAGACACGGTCCAGACAGACACGATCCAGACAGACACGGTCCAGACAAACACGGTCCAGACAGACACGGTCCAGACAGACACGATCCAGACTGACACGATCCAGACAGACACGGTCCAGACAGATACGGTCCAGACAGATACGGTCCAGACTGATAAGGTCCAGACTCACACGGTCCAGACCGACACGATCCAGACACACACAGTCCAGACTGACACGATCCAGACTGACACGATCCAGACAGACACGGTACAGACAGACACGATCCAGACAGACACGATCCAGACAGACACGGTCCAGACAGACACGGTCCAGACAGACACGATCCAGACAGACACGGTCCAGACAGACACGATCCAGACAGACACGATCCAGACAGACATGGTCCAGACAGACACGGTCCAGACAGACACGATCCAGACTGACAGTCCAGACAGACACGATCCAGACAGACACGGTCCAGACAGACACAGTCCAGACAGACACGATACAGACAGACACGGTCCAGACAGATACGGTCCAGACTGTACGGTCCAGACAGACACGGTCCAGACAGACACGATCCAGACTGATACGGTCCAGACTCACACGGTCCAGACCGAAACGTCCAGACTGACATGGTCCAGACAGATACGGTCCAGACCGAAACGTCCAGACTGACATGGTCCAGACAGATAACGTCCAGACTGACATGGTCCAGACAGATAACGTCCAGACTGATACGGTCCAGACTGACACGGTCCAGACAGACACGGTCCAGACAGACACGGTCCAGACAGACACGGTCCAGACAGATACGGTCCAGACAGATACGGTCCAGACTGATACGGTCCAGACTGACACGGTCCAGACTGATACGGTCCAGACTGACACGGTCCAGACTGACACGGTCCAGACAGACACGGTCCAGACAGACACGGTCCAGACAGACACGGTCCAGACAGACACGATCCAGACAGACACGGTCCAGACAGACACGGTCCAGACAGACACGGTCCAGACAGACACGGTCCAGACAGACACGATCCAGACTGACACGGTCCAGACAGACACGATCCAGACACACACAGTCCAGACACACACAGTCCAGACAGACACGATCCAGACTGACACGGTCCAGACAGACACGATCCAGACTGACACGGTCCAGACTGACACAGTCCAGACAGACACGATCCAGACTGACACGGTCCAGACTGACACGGTCCAGACTGACACGGTCCAGACAGACACGATCCAGACAGACACGATCCAGACAGACACGATCCAGACACACACAGTCCAGACAGACACGATCCAGACCGACACGATCCAGACAGACGACACGGCCAGACAGACACGTCCAGACACGATCCAGACAGACACGATCCAGACAGACACGATCCAGACAGATACGGTCCAGACAGATACGGTCCAGACAGACACGGTCCAGACTGATACGGTCCAGACTGATACGGTCCAGACCGAAACGTCCAGACTGACATGGTCCAGACAGATACGGTCCAGACCGAAACGTCCAGACTGACATGGTCCAGACAGATAACGTCCAGACTGACATGGTCCAGACAGATAACGTCCAGACTGATACGGTCCAGACTGACACGGTCCAGACTGACACGGTCCAGACTGACACGGTCCAGACTGACACGATCCAGACAGATACGGTCCAGACAGATACGGTCCAGACAGATACGGTCCAGACTGACACGGTCCAGACAGATACGGTCCAGACTGACACGGTCCAGACTGACACGGTCCAGACAGACACGATCCAGACAGACACGGTCCAGACAGACACGGTCCAGACAGACACGGTCCAGACAGACACGGTCCAGACAGACACGGTCCAGACAGATACGGTCCAGACTGATACGGTCCAGACAGACACGATCCAGACTGACACGGTCCAGACCGATACGGTCCAGACAGACACGGTCCAGACAGACACGATCCAGACAGACACGATCCAGACAGACACGGTACAGACAGACACGATCCAGACAGACACGGTCCAGACAGACACGGTCCAGACAGACACGATCCAGACAGACACGATCCAGACAGACACGATCCAGACAGACACGATCCAGACAGACATGGTCCAGACAGACACGGTCCAGACAGACACGATCCAGACTGACAGTCCAGACAGACACGATCCAGACAGACACGGTCCAGACAGACACAGTCCAGACAGACACGGTACAGACAGACACAGTCCAGACAGACACGATCCAGACAGACACGGTCCAGACAGATACGGTCCAGACTGATACGGTCCAGACTCACATGGTCCAGACCGACACGATCCAGACACACACAGTCCAGACTGACACGATCCAGACTGACACGGTCCAGACAGACACGATCCAGACAGACACGGTCCAGACAGACACGATCCAGACAGACACGATCCAGACTGACACGGTCCAGACAGACACGGTCCAGACACACACAGTCCAGACAGACACGATCCAGACAGATACGGTCCAGACAGACACGATCCAGACAGACACGGTCCAGACAGACACGATCCAGACAGACACGGTCCAGACAGACACGGTCCAGACAGACACGGTCCAGACACACACAGTCCAGACAGACACGATCCAGACTGACACGGTCCAGACAGACACGATCCAGACAGACACGGTCCAGACAGACACGGTCCAGACAGACACGGTCCAGACAGACACGATCCAGACTGACACGGTCCAGACAGACACGGTCCAGACACACACAGTCCAGACAGACACGATCCAGACAGATACGGTCCAGACAGATACGGTCCAGACAGATACGGTCCAGACAGACACGGTCCAGAATGACACGGTCCAGAATGACACGGTCCAGACAGATACAGTCCAGACTGATACGGTCCAGACTGCATGAGAAAACCGTCTTCTTGCTTTTCATGAGTGGGTTGGTCAGAAGTTACTTTATTCTTCCAGCAGGTGGCAGCAAACACCTTCCAAAAACCCAGAAAATTCAGATCAAAGTAGATTTGAGGGATTTACAATCCTTAAGATTTCGGCATGTTTTTCTTTTCATTTGCACAAATTTGGATGTTAGAAACATAATAAATAAAAGTATTTAAAACTTGACTCATTTCTTCTGTGTAATATTAACTCTTCAAAGTCTGATATTTCAAATAATATTCATTGATGTTTACACTGAGACTTTTAGTTTATTGATTATTATGTAATTCCACACTGACATAATAAAACCAGAAGATGTGTTTACAGCTGGTTTAGGAGAGTACTAACTCTGTTAAAGAAGCTCTTAGAAAGGAGAGTATTTGGTGTTTTATAGAGT
This sequence comes from Pachypanchax playfairii, assembly GCA_006937955.1. Classification (NCBI taxonomy): domain Eukaryota; kingdom Metazoa; phylum Chordata; class Actinopteri; order Cyprinodontiformes; family Aplocheilidae; genus Pachypanchax; species Pachypanchax playfairii. The sequence goes on along the minus strand of SSNP01000039.1, from coordinate 2,061,284 downwards.
TAAGATAAAATAATAAAGTAGGAATTGCATTTACCCTTCGTCACCTGTTTTATAAAGAAATGTCACAGTTTAGTAACATGGCTCTGCCAGATCATTGTGTGTAGCCCCGTGTCGAGTCTCGTGGGTTTGGAAAACTCCAAATCTCGTGAGAATCCATCTTGCAGCGTAAGGTTACCAGTTTAGAGATTAACATAGAAATGTTGAGAGTAAATTCAACATAAAGTGAAGCCCGGAGGAGAAGGCGTTGTTTCTGATTTTATTTTCATTGCTGGGGGTTAAAACTGTTTTTTTATGACATAAACACGCTGTTCTAGAACTATTCTGATGTTCTGCAGCATCATTCACAACATAACTTACACAACTTCTTTCAATCCTTCACAATAAGAGCCTCATTGACCTAAGAATATTCTAAAAGTATTATTAGAAACTATAACATTTTAATAAAACTAGTATACCTGATACTTATTCCTACAACGGGTTTATGTTTATGATTAAAACTCACTCTGATGCTGGTTTTTTTCAGGGTTTCTGTAGTTTTATCTGAATATGAGTTAAAAGTCTGTCACAGCAGACTGTCTGACCTGAAAGACAGAGAAGTTAGAGATGAATTCACCAGGACTGAATTCCATGTGGAGGAATTTCTGCATGTAGATATATTTTTGCAGAACCGGTAACAAAAAATGGAATGCAGCCGTTGTTAACGAACTTGTTTTCCCAAATCTTTTAAGTGAAAATATCTGCTGTAAGAGAAGCCTGTTGGTTTTATTAGAGGAAAGGAACAGCTGGTGAGAAACACAAAGACCCGTCAACGTGTAATATGTCACCCATCAGACCCAGATATGAACTCGTGCAAATCAACAACTCTAAAGTCAGAATTCAGACTAATTAACAATGAATGACTGGACTTATTTTTAGGATGAAAATATAAAACTCACGTTCTCTTTATTTGCTGTATATAGATAGATGTACACCACTGGAGAGTTTGGATAAAAGCACTCACAAAAGAAACCCATGTATGTTGGAGCAATATGTATGGAGGGGAAATTAAAAACAAAATGGAAAAGATGTTGGATTACAAAGATAAAAAACAAACTGCTGAAATTCCATGTGGTTTGTAAAATGTAACAGGTGTTGAACTTTGTGCCACGTCCCAACCGGCTGCAGCTGCTAATAACGTCTCAGTTCTGTACACGAGGGTATTTTTGTACAAAATAAGATTTCTATCATTTAATAACAGATTTAACATAAAAGTACATTATATGTACAAAGAAGCCATTTAGTATGACACATATACTAAAGGACACTTGCAATAAGAACTCTTTTTTTATAGAGAAAAAAAAAACAAAGCTTATGTCAAATGAAAAGAGCTCCGATGAAGCCGGTTTTAAAGCCATTTCAAGAACGGAAGTCACCAACTGGGACAAACAGGCGGTCACTGAAGGGATAGAACCACTTTCCATCCATTAAATCCAACGTAATGCTCAGGGGAAAGAGTGGGCGGGGCTTCGCTACAAGCATTTGGTGACTATTGTTCTTCAAAACAAAACACAGAAACAGAACAGAGTGACTTCAGTATAATTTACACATTTGCACATTCAGTTTCAACACTGATGAAGAGGTTCTGCAGGCAGAGTGAGGATTCAAACCACAACGAAAACGAACTCACAAGCATCCGGACGCAGATCGAGCGACGCTCAGATTTCAAGCCCAAGCTTTTTTTTTTCTCTCTTTTTTTGTGCAGGTTTGGGCAGAAAGGATTAAACATTACTACAAATCCAAAGTGGAATGGGAGAGAGGATGAAGAGTTAGGATGGGAGGCAAGCTCTTCATGTCAGGCATTGTGGGGAGGTGAAGCCACCACCCCCCCCACACACACTGAAACAGACAGCATCACGGATTTCAGCTCTGCTTTGTTTTCACTTGTCTTTCTATTCGTTTTTCTTTCAAGTTTTATCAGGAAGTGTTTCACTGCTGATCGGGCCTGGGGGAGAACGCACCGCCATCTAGCTTCTGCTATAAAAACCCCAGACTTGCTTGAGTGAGGCCAGTGCTGGGGTCCGAGAGCGTTCCCTCCAACACGTCAAACTTTATTTCATTTCTTCTTTTTCTTTTAGAATCAAATATTTCTAATCAGGCATTTCTGTTGATTCTCAGCAAAAGGCACTGTGAAAAGAAAGGCTTCAAACTCAGCCTCGTCTCTACCGGGTGTTTCAGAGAGAAAAAAGGATCTCGCTTGAGAAATGTAGAAGAATCTGCCCTCGCCGGTGAAGGTTCCGTTTGTGTTACCCGAGAAACTTCCACTCCTCGTCAAAGCCTCACCTAGATGACAACATCTGGTTCTGAATGTTAAACACACTCCTGCAATGACCTGATGAGAACAGGTGACTGAATCCCACTGAATCGCCTCTCGTGTTTCTGAACCATCAAATCAGGATTAAACTATCCGAGCACCAAAAACACACGACACGACCACCCCAGGGGGAACGAGGGACGTTTAAAATAACAAATTTTAAAAAGAGAGAGAGACAAAACTCTAAAAGATGCTGGCACCAAACCCGGTTTCTACACGAGAGACAAGTGAGAATCTGAACTGTGCTCTGCTGATTTAAAACCCAGCTGGCTGAATCTTGGGGGGGCGGGGTGGGGGGTCTTTATAAAGAGGATGATCAGTCAGTCCAAACACCAAATAAAAAGGGAAATAAAAGCAAGCAAAAAAGCAGTGATACAGACGAACTCCTAAAATACCATGTAGGGAAAAATAGAGTCAGCTGTCTTGTTCAATTGTTATGAGAAAAATAGCTAATATTAAATATATAGATATAATATAAACAACTGACTTGTTTCACCACATCTTCTTCTTTTAAATTATTAAATCATACATGTTCTTTGTTGAGGTTACAGCTAAGGGCTCATATTATCTTTACAAGCACCTGACATCGATAGAGAAGAGGCAAGATCTGACAGCTCACACACAGAACCGAACACCTGAGAAGAATGACCAGAAGGGGGCAGCAGAGTCCCCGCAAAAACACTGACTGAGAAGACAGGAAGAAAAAAAAAGAAAAACAGGAGGAAAGGAGATAAAATCTCTTCTTGGTTAAAGTTTGGGAAGTGGTGTGTGTTGTTGTCGTCACGCGGGAGCGTCCAGCACCACAGCTGTCACTGCAATCAAGGAGGGGAGAGATGAAGAAAGGAGTTTGGTGGGAATTTTCCCCCAAAAAAAGAAGAAAAACAAAAAGCCCACTCAGGCTTTAACGGGTAGCTTTAGACATTGTCTGCGTCGGGTGGTGCTGGGACTGTTCTGTGCTGGGGTGAACTGAGATACCAGAGCTCGGCTGTTGTTGTGCGGGCCCCTGAGGGCCTGTGGTTCCTCTGTGGATGCTGCCGCTGCTGGTTTCCGGTGGGATCTGGGAACGTCTCTTAGTGGCCGTCATGCGTCGTCAACATTTCCTCGGCTCGTCGGTGGAACTCCAAGGCCGTGACAGTGGAGATGTCTTTTGGGAGCTCTGATTTCCTCCTCACTAGAGGCCGTTCTCGCCGTTGATCCTTTTGGATCTACGCAGAAAGAAAAGCAGATCAGTAACATGAATCCGACTGCAGCTGTCTGAGATGTCCAACAGTCTGACGTCTATCACCAACATCTGTCTCCTTTTAAACAAAACGTCTCCCCAGTATGACACAACTCAGTCAACTGCCAGACGCTGGGCTCATATCTGGAGATTTCTGGAAGGTTTATAGTAAATTAACTCAAGTTTACTTTCGTTATTCCGCTTCAAACATATTTTACTTTTCCAAATTCTTTGTTTTGACTTTTACAAGCATGTGAGCAACCTTCTAACCTGTGTGGCTTCCTCCACGACTGTCTTCTTTAGCGCGTTGACATCTTCTAGCAGCGGCCCGTCTGTCTCCATGTCCATCGGGCCGCCTGATTCTGAAGGGTCGATGTATGTCAGAAACTGTACGCACAAGAGGAGACAAGGTCAACGGGAGGCTGAAGATAACCTCAGACTGCTTTTCAGACTAAACCTGCATCAGACCAGATTTCTTCACCAGCTGGACTTCAAGTTGTTTTGCTCACCTGTGGGTTTGACTTGGCAAGATTCTCAATCTTCAGCCACGCATCTTCTCTCTCCATCCACTTGCTTTTCTCTCTTAATAAACAAACCACAAGACAAACGGATCAGATGCTGGTAGGAGTTAGAAGTTTAGGTAACCTATCGACTCATTCGTTGTTTCCAAAGAAGATTTGTTTATGTTTCCTGTTTTAACTAAAACCCCAAACAGAGCAGCAGTAGTAAAAAGGCGTCTGGTTTGATGACTTACTTGCTTTTCTCTGCTTTGAACTGCTGGGTGCAGTCATCAAACAGCTTCTGATTCATCTCCATAAAGAGTTTCAGGGCATTGTAGATCAAACCATGGATTGTCCTGCGAACACATACACACACAAGGATTCAGGTGGTTCACTTGTTTTACTGAAACCAGGAGCTGCAGCACTCACACGGGGGGAGACTCTGCACACTTACTTGTTCCAGTGGGTCTTGGAGTTCCGGTAAAGGGCTGGGAACATGATGGGCAGGATCTTTGCTGCGTTGTCGCTGATCAAGCTCATGATGTACTCGTTGTTCCAGTAGTACAAAGCTCGCTCAGCCACCTAGCAAGGCAGTTTGTGTTAGAGTTTCCAAAATGTCCAGATAATAAAACTGAAGAAGTTAACAAAGAGGTGATCCAGACCTGAAAGTGGGGGCTCGACACACATTTGGCTAGCTGTCGGAAAAGAGGCTCCATCACTTTGACAAACTCTGAAGGCTCAATAACATCCAGTATCTCCTCCAACTCGTTGAGGAACATCACCTCTTTAGGACTGTGGGTCTTTGGCCAGTATTTTAACAAAGCCATAACAGTCTGCGCACACGCACGAACACACACACAGAGAAGAACTGTTAATCTGAAAATCTTTAAATTAATAGAACCAGCAGGAACATCAGAGGTAAAGTCGGTCCTTTTCGGTGATCATCACACTTTTCTTTTAGCTAAAAAATTTCTTGCATCATTTTTTTGTTTCGTTTCATCTTCTGCTTTCACATGCTGCCCTGTCAGGGCAGGAGGTTCACCAGTAGTCTTCCTCATGACCTGAAGGGTCATTTCTTAAGCTCAAACATGAAACTGTCCCAAATCAAACACATGGACCTAAAATCAGCTCTTGTTCAGGTAAAGGTGATCCACTAGAACGGCTCAGTTCAGGTCAGCTTGTTAGAGTTTGTTTTCTACACGTGTCTGTGCGTGTTGTGTTTCAGTACAACATACTGACTGCATATTATCCTTTTCATGGTGAATTAATCATGTTGCTAACAAATACCTACATTTCAACAATACCACACATTTTACAACAAAACTATGTCGCGTTCATGAAAACATCAGTTATTATGAGTAAACAGGAAGTTTAAGAGGATTTTCAAAATAAATATGAAAACAGAATCAGTGAGTTCAATTTTACCGGTTCTGTGAGGGTGCTGTCCTTCTCCAAGAACTGAACCACGCAGTAGGCCAGCTGGGAAAGAAAACATATGTTACACTGTTTCCAACACGCACAGGTTCAAAATGTTTCGCTTACTGCTGGAGAGAGTAGCTGTAAAGACGGAGGGGCGGAGCTACCTGTGGGTGATACACACTGAGAGACTTGACTTTGTGCAAAGGCAGCAGGACTTTCAGCAGGAATATTTTGTGCTCTTCTTTAAGTGGTAACGCAAATCCATTGATTATGCTGAAAGAAAACAAGTACTGGTTAAATGTTTAAAAACAAACACAAGCCACCCTGGAAGGTCTGTCTCAAAAAGAGGTCCTACCTGCCCAGGATTTCCAGTAGTTCTGCTATTCCATTGTGATGCTCAGTTTCATAAATGAAGCTACAACATAAATAACAAAGTCTAAATTATTCATGAAAACCAAAGTAAAGTATTCATAATGCAGTTTAAGTGTAAATACTCACGTATAAAATATGTTATTAATTTGTTTCCTAATGTACGCTCGCAGGCCCAGGAACTTGCCGTAGATCCGATGCAGAGTGGTCTTTAAAAAATCTCTTTCCCTGGGGTCTTCACTGTCAAACAAATCCAAGAGCTGAAAGAAAAAACAGCTTTTTTATTTAAAAAAAAACTCATAAAAAAGAACACTTTTAATTATACAAACAGGTGGAACATTAACTGCTCACCTGCATTACAAACTTCTGGTCAATATACTTTTTGGCAATGTTAGGTTGAAAGTCTGGTGATTCTAAGAACCGTAGAAAAAATTCATACACAAGCTGTGGAAGAAGAAGAACATTGATTAGACGGCGTTCAGCAGAAGAATGAAGTGCAACAAACTAACGGTGGATGTTAAAACCTGTCAGATTTGTTTGTTGTACCTGAAGATGTGGCCACGCAGCCTCTAGCGTGGGCTCATCCTCCTCTGGGTCAAACTCGGCACCCGTGGGGTTGGAAGATGGTGGCAACGTCCTAAACATATTCACAGCAAACTGGGGGAACAACAAAAACAGATGTCTCGTCAGCCAATCAAATGCTCCAGATGTTTAAATCAAGTATATTCATAATACATGAACCTACAGAAACCTGCATTTCCAGTATATAAATACTGGTTAGAAAACTCTTCTACCACAACGGTACCAAAAATATTCAACAGGCTGGTATAAATGGACAAAATAATAAGTTATGAGTAGGAGTCGATGACCTTGGATGACCCTGCCACAGGGACAACTCGCTATCATTTATGTTCTATCCAATGCACAATGTTTTTACAAAAATAAATAATGTTCAGAAACTTGTTAAATAGTTTTAAATAAATATAATATTGTGATCATTTTTTCCTGTAAAAAATTAAATTGTAAGCAAAAACTTTTCTGGTTTAAATATAAAGGTTAAAGTCATGTGAGTGTGTGAATCAGTCCGACTTCTTGTCAGGACGTTTTCTGAGTTCAGGCTTTAAACTCTAAAAGGTGGAACACTTTACATAAATAAAGATATAAACATGCTGAAATGGACACGTACCCAAGTTAGCAGGCTACTATTCATCAGTAGTCTGTCTCTGACGTAAACAAACGTTCATCACTTAAACAATCAGATATATACAATAATTACATGTTTAAAAGGTTAACATTATAATTTAACTAAACAAATACAAGTTATAGTCCAGTATGCTACATGTCCTGATGCCCACAGCTCTGATTCTCAGAGTAATTCTGTTCACAGCTGATCTGATTCGATGGGAGGAGCCGGGCCCTCCAGAAACCAGGTAACCAGGTAAATAATCTTGTATGATCTGAAATCTAAATAAGATGATCGACTCATCCAGAACTGCTGCAGACAAGTCTTCAGAAATGAGGTATACCTTTATTTATTTATTCAAAGAATGAATAGAACGTGGGCTTTAATTTCCTTTTGAGTGCTAATCATAAGAACCAGCATTTAATTAGCCGAAGTGGGTCGGCATCATCCAGACCACATCATGAGCGTCTGACATGAGAGCAAACCGCAGTGTGAATCACTGACACTCACCCGCAAGAACTGGTTCATACGATCTCAGAGAGACCGGACTTACTAAACCACCCCGTCGTCTGTTAGGACGGACTGTTGCTAACGCTGAACGTTGAAGGTGTCGAACATGTACTAAATGAACATGGTGCGTGCGAGAAGCATTTGGACAGCGTTAGCATAAGAATACACTCTCTATTGCTATAAAGGAGTTCGTCGTGTCAGCCTCCACACTTTGATGATAAAAGCCAACAGAGGACTTCAAAAGAGTCCTCGTCTTTAAGGGGGGCAGGAAAAGGGGGGCTGCCAGGTATAAGACTACACTTCTATGCTGATTTGGCAGCTCAGTTGCATTTTCAGCTGCACTGATCAAATAGAGCTTCAACGAGGAGGAGAGGACGGATATTTGCACATTGACCATCTGCAGGTCACAATGAATGTGGCACTGAGGCAGAGCTTTGATTAACATCAAAGACTTTCTGATTTGGCTTGGACAAACAAAACCAGGTAACAAGGACTCATCAGAACTGTCACAGGAAATGTTTTCGATGGATGCAGAAGGAATGTAAAGTCAACTCTACCAACAACAACCTGAATAAATGAACTAACTCAAGCCAACGACCATGAGAACATTTTATCTTTCAGAACTGCACAAAATCCTTTTAATCCCCCAATAGCATGTTGAGATGCTCCGCAAAAACTCAATTTATCATGAGTGTTTGAAAGCAAACCACTCTAAGAAATGAGACACAGCTACCAGATCCATGAAGATGCAATCTGTCAATATACTGAAACATTTTAAGGACTGAGAGGACCAACAGCTCTGGACAGTTTAACATCAGTGAGACTATTCAAAACTTTGGAGCATGAAAACTTTAAAATTATTGTCATTTATTAAGAATCATTGTCACTTGAAACAGAAAGACTAAAGAACATGTGTCATGTGCCGGATTCAAATCCTCTGCATTTCAACAAGTCCTGCAGAAGCCTGTTAACGACTTGTTCATTTGAATCAGGTGTGTTGAAACAGGGAAACATCTAAAACATGCAGGATAGTGGCCCTCGAGGCCTGGAGTTTGACACCCCTGATCTAAAGCTTGAGTCCAAAATATACGATGGTTTGTAATCTGATAAGAAAGACATAAAAACCAGATCCAGGAGACGTGAGGTGACCGTAGGGAAAAGAACTCACTGCTTTACAGAATCAGTTCAAGAGTCACATGAGAAATGTTGGAAAAATTTAGCTTCATACAGCACAAAAAGACACAATGAATCTAGAGAGACTGCACTGGGATACATTTAAGAACTTTTAGTTCTCACACGGACTGAACAAGTACTCAGGCATCATGAGTATTTCTGAATTTGTACTACATGAATATCAGATTAAAACTTTTCAAACACCATGTTTGAGTCGTTAGAGGTAACATGTTCGAACACTGACCATATGCACCACTTCTGGGTAGATGGGTTCGGTGATGACATTCCTGTTATGGGTGATGTACTCCACCATCTCGCTCAGAGCGGCTCGCTTCACCTCCTTCCATTTTAGGTCGCTCAGTGGGTCTGAGACGAAATCAAAGAGGACGCAGCACTGACGCAGCTTCTGGATGAACAGCTTCTCCTGCTCTGCAGGTGGAGCATCTGAGAAACGGACAGAGGAGGAATTAAAACAATTTTAAATAAAACTTTACCTTTAAAAAGGGGGCTGGAACAAATCCTCAACACAAGACAGAGTGCTAACAGAAAACAGCAGTTAGCGTTCCAATCAATATAATTAGACCCAATCGATGTGTGCCCCTCTAATAGAGCCATCCTGATTTCAAAGGGTTTATATTCAGTCACTGAGTGTATTTACAAGCCCTAAAATCTTTTAGTAAATAAATTACAATCAGGTATTTTGCCAAATCATTGCAATTTATATTGTAGTTTAAAACTTAAGGAACATAAAAATAATTAGTCATTTTTCTGTAAAATAAAAAGGTTTGTTTTTAAATAAAGGATATTTTTATTTGATCTCTGTTACAGCTGGAAGTAAGAACCTGCATGATGTCCCGCTAATTATTGCCACAAATCAGATGGAAATGCTAAATCAAACATTTAGCATTTCAAAGACGGTGCAAACGTGGTATTAATAATGCAAAAGTTAACCCCAGATGTACTCCACACTGTACAACCCCCAAATCCAAAAAAGGTGGGATACTGTGTAAAATGTATATAAAGTTCAATGATTTGCAAAACTCATAAACCTTTTTTTTAAATCCCAGCAGAACATGAACAACATACCAGGCGTTAAAACTGAGATATTTTAGCATTTCATAGAAAATATGAACTCAGTTTGAATTTGATGGCAGCAACACCTCAAAAAAGTTGGAACACAGGAAACAAAAGACTCAAACAGTAACGGGCCCAATTCAAATTAAACTAGAGAAATTTTGGAGAACTAATTAAGTTCACTGAGAGACAGAGCCATTCAGATGTAAAGATGGGCAAAAGTTCACCAACTTGAGACAAACTGGATCAGAAATTTGTGTAACAGTTTAGGAGGAGTGTTCCTTGATGTGAAATTGTGAAGACTTGGAAGACTCAAATTATTCAGATAGTCTGGAGTGTCTAACGCCGCTTTTCCACCGACAGAACACGGTGCGGCTCGGTTCACTTTAGCCCCCTGCGGACCCTTTTCCACCTCCTTTCTCGGGTCTTAACCAACCCGGCCTCTTTTTTCAGACCATCTCCTCGGTGGTCCGAAGCGGGCCCACACGCCCACCTGTCTACTGATTGGTCCAGCAAACTGCTACCAGTGACACGACTACCTACGTAGTGGTAGCCCCTGATTGGCCCGGCTGTGTGTGGTGTCCATGTGGTGTGATATAGAATCGCTCACGCAAAAAGCTTTAAAAAAAACTCCCAGCAACCATATAAATATTTCATTTTAAAATACAATTGACTTTGGACAATGGCGACTTCCTTCACAAGAACCAAAAATCAAACCAACCAAAATGAACCACAGACAGAGCACAAAGTACAAAAACACACGTATATCCGCCATTGTTGTTGTTGTTTCACGCGCTGTGACTTCGCGGACAAAGACTTTTGCGCGCCACTTTTCATAGCCAGGTGGGCACGCCCATATCCCCACTTACGTCCGCTTTATGTTTCCACCACCTCAAGCGAGTTGATCCGCACTATACTGTACCGCTCTCAAGCGCGCCGTGCCGATTTGTCGGTGGAAAAGGGGCATAAGTGTCTGTGGACAAGGTCAAAGGTCAATCTGGATGCTGGTGACTTGTGGGTCCTGATGCAGCACTGAAATAAAAACAGACATGATTCTTTACCAGACATAACCGCATTGACTCAAGCATCTCTGATGGTATGAGGCTGCAGTAGTGTCTGGGGGGGGGGCATCTGGAAAGGCTCCATCACAGATCACAGTGGTTTTAGAACATGTGCTCCCATCTACTCAACATCTCTTTCAGGGAAGGTATTTCAGCAAGACAGTGTAAAATCACATACTGTGTCCATCACAACAGCTTCACATGAGGAAAGTCCACATGCTGAACTGACCTGCCTGCAGTCCAGATCTTTCCCCAATACAAAACGTCTGGAGCATCATGAAACCAAAAATCCACCCACATATATTCAGAACTGTTCAGCAGCTAGAAGAATGGGACAACATTCCTCTCCTAAAGCTCCAGCAGCTGGTCTCCTCGTTTCCAGATGTTAAAAGCAGAGCAGATGCTACACAATGTAAACATCACCATGTTCCAACTTCTTTTGAGCTGCTGTCATCATTAAATGGGTTAATATTTTTAATAAAATGGTGAAATATCTCACACTCAGCATCTGAAATGCTGTTTATGTTATATTAGGAATAAAATGAGTTTATGAAACTTCTAAATCTTTGCACTCTGCAACAGAATTTTTACTAATTTAAAACCACACATCTTTAATACTCAACAAAACCTGCCACCAATAAATCAACAATTAATCAAATAAAATGTGGCTCAGAAGAGCACAGATCTACATTAAACAGCCTTGCTGATAAACAGCTGGAAAGAATTTAACTGACTCAAAACAAATTTTAAAAAGGTAAAAATTAAAACAAAGTTTTAAAATCTGTTCATCTACATTGATATTTTTTCTGAGGTAAAGCAGACAATTCAAGCGTTTTGTTTCATATTTTGAAATGGTTTGTACTTTGTATCCAAGAACCCTGAAGAATTTTTCTCAAGGTAAACATGAAATCATCTGCCCATGACAAGATATTAATCCAACCTGGTATCTAAACCCCAGCCCTTACCACCCACAGGTTAACTGTTAAAGTAGCTGTTATGTCCCTGCTGAACTGACTCTTTAGGAAGCAGAACCAAGTTCAGCTTAGAATCATTTGAGGGAAAGAAGATTTAACTCATTTTAAATGTTACTTCTGGCAACTGCATGTCACTAAAAAGTGGCCAAAAATCCTACTTCCTGAATAAGATCACTCATAAATTCTACTAAAATCTGTGTTTATATTGAGCAAGGCACCGTCACATGGCCCATGTTGTCATACCAGCTGAGTGACGCCAGCGGGTATAAAGCTGGTTTCACTCTATGATGCACAGGAATAGAACTCTGTTCATTATGAACAACTGAGCTTGTTGTTGTTGTAACAATAACATCCACTTCTACAAACAGCAAATTGACCTCAGCTGGCATGACTTGTGCTACAAAAAGGACTGTGAAGCCAAAGGAAATGCTAACTCATTTTCACCAAACCAGGAAATTAGTGATTTTCATCAGTGTCTGTGGGGCAGCATTAATCAGCTCGTCACAGTCTGCCGTTAATGAATCAGCCTCTCCTTAACAAGCTCCATGTGTACTATGTGTTACCATGGTGACCACATACAGACAGGACTTTGGACCCGGGGTGACCACTGGTAATCAGAGATGCATGTGGGCAACCGCTACTCTCACAGCGAAATCATATGCTGCTGATTTGTTGATCAGCTGCAGCCAAGAGACGTCTGCCAAAATCAGCTGAATGAATAACAAAAAGAAATCATATCCAGTTGATGCTGTTAAAGGAGGATTTAAGAAATAAGCATCCGTATGAATCTGTTTAAATTAATTACAAGCAACAAACAGGATCCAGCTCAACAGTATAAAGTAAAAAGCTCTGAGGTCTGGAAAACACGTGAGCAGAGAAGAGCTGTTTATTTCTTTCATGTTTCTATACTAACTTTACATTTAACAGATTAAAGCATAGCTTGATTTCTGTCTGAAAAGCCTGTGGTTTTATAACTGTGCTGAGAAAAGCATTTTCCAACATCAAACTGAAAGCAGCAAGTGTGTCAATTAAACAGGTGGTTTTCTGCTGAATCGCTCTCAGATTTATTTGTTCTTTTGCTCCTTAATTTTGCAAGTGAGCCACAGGAAGATGTTTGCATGACAACTCAGAAAACAACATGTAATGAACGAGCTGTTAACTGTAACTGAAAAAGGAGTTGAAATGTATTCTACTTTGTTAGCTTACCAAATACAAATGGATATTAATCTGTAACTTTATAACTTTATTCCCAATAACTCTTCAAACATTGACAGATTCAAAAATCTCATGCAAACAACAAACTACAGACTAAATGTCATCTCAGTTTGATGTCCTAAAGCGCTGAATTAACAAATCCAGCTCACAGACAAACATTAACACTTTTTAGGTACAATAAAGTACAAAACTGGTTTGTTTTTATTACTACAAAGCTAAACCACGAGCTCTTCTCATGTACTCCCAGTCCCACAGCGTCTGTTGACCAGCTCCTGTTACACAACAACACTAGGGTTTCGGAGGAGGCCTAAAATATTAAGAGACATGCTGTGAAATGGTAGACTTCATACACAGGCATCTCTGCATGGATGGGAACATAACCTTTACTCTTCTAAACACTCCAGCTTGCACACAGGAAGTTAGTTATGAACACAGATTGTTCCTCTGCACAACACTTCTATCTTCTGCAGAATACATATTTAATCTATTTTTACATATAAATATATAAACCCTGCCTGAACACAAACAGGCTAAATGATGCAACTTAGAAAAGGCGACTTTTAGCCAACAAATGTCAAAACTAGGGTAAAGGTAACAATCACTGCCTTCTCTGTAACAGGAGAAATCTAGAACGTAAAGAAGACTGAGAGTTTGTTTTACATGCTAAATCAAACTTGACTAAAGTTTTGGTCACATCTGAGGCATGTTGGAGCAACTCCTCTTTTCAGGAACTCACTACAAAAACAACAAACCTGTAAAAAACAGCCAAATACTGTACAATCTGCCAACAAGCTCTGACCTCACTTCTTACATATGACATCAATAGTAAAGATGGGGGAGGGGAGACACAAAACTATCACTCATTGTTTACTGACTCCCTGTCTGTCTGAAACGAGCTGTGTAACATCTTGTAATTCAAACACAACCACCAGCTTCTTCCTCCAAACAGTCTCACACCAACCGATTCTAAAACCTCTCAGCTGTTACATGCTGTCAGTCTCATGCACTTTTAATAACTCATGATGGAAACAATTTGTATGATATAAAATCCAATTCAGACGCTGACAGTTTTGTCAACGTGCCCTAGAAACACACACACAGACACAGCAAGAGAGAGAGAACAGCAGAAGGAGCAAATTTCCTGTTCTCACCTCTAAAATGCATTAGAGCCACAGGCTGGAAAGGCCCAGTAGAACCTGGTGCATCCAGAACCATCTCGCTGGCTGTGTCAGTACATGCCAACATCAGTAAGCTGAGGCAGGACACGGGGGAGAAGAGGGGAGCCCGGGTTAGGGAGAGGAACAAGCCTCCATTTTAGCACGAACGCTGAGCAGAAAATGAAGCTCCTCTGCTGCTGGAGGGAACCAGCTAGTTAGTGACGTCACCTCCCCCAGCAGCCACCTGGCTGGCTGACTGCTGTCACATGGGTGGGTTGTCAGCATAAACAAACACGAGGGAAGGGATTGGCTCCCGGACTAAAGGGGGGGGGGGCTGTTATTGTGACTGGAGAAGGAACGCCCACATTTATCAAGCACAAACTACAGATTTAAGATTTCAGTCTGATTAGTAAATGTATGTAAAGAATTAAAATGAAACTGCTTCAAAAAACAAGAATGCTGAAAGAAATTACTTTTTTAAATCTAACTCTAAACTAAAAGTCAAGATCCACCAAACACACAAATCTAAACCAAACTATTCATTCAGAGGCAAAGAAACCAAACAGTTCACTTAATCTGAAATGTTTGGGCTTAATTTAAGAACTTGGCTGACCATTTAATCCTCTCTGCCAGATTTCCTTTTAACATCTGTGACCTCTTGCTGCCAACTTCATGCACGTCTTTGTGCATGAGAAATGGCTCTTCAGTAGTACAGTGTGAGCCCAGGTGTGTGTGTGACTGAGAAACAGGAAGACAGGAAGTCTCATTTCAAGCAACACAGGATGTATATTTGCAGTTAGCCGCATTCTGCCTCAGCAGCACTGAGGACAAAACCCTGCACTGTAAAGCTGTGCAGGAAGTGGGCCGGTCTACCATGATGCAGACAAGCATTCACACAAACGAACCAAGAGTCACTGCAGCTAACAGAAACACAACTCTTCCATTACAATAAACTCTTATCTTTGTCCCCTTATTAAGCAAACACACACACTTCAACACTATCAACAATCCCTCATGTGAACCAGAGGTGTCATCACACAGACAAACTCATGTACAAAAATACACGCACGCGCACACACACACCCCTATTAGGTTCAATAATCAAGCTAAAGTCAACTGTTTCTTGGAAAACACGAGCAGTCTAAATGCTATTCAGGATCCTTTTATTAGGTTACAGTTAACTTAGGAGGAAATCCACACAAATGTTTAATTTCTTTGTTTTTAGAAAAACCTATAAAGTCTTTTGATAAGAAAAGTTTTAGTCATTAAAGAACCTGCAACCCTGATCCAACAGCCCAAAGTGACATTTAGAGAAAGTCACAGCCACCCACACTTGTGTGAGTGAAGACAACAGCAAACTGACAATTAGTAAAGAGCAAAACAAGAAACAGGAGAAAAAAAAAAAGAACAAAAAAAACACCCAGGATTTCACCAGAGAGCATACGGAAGCATGCAGTGCTGAGCAGCTCGTTTACCTGAAGCAGGTAAGATAAATCAACAGCGTGTTCCAGCTGTTCCACAAACGTTCAATAAAAATTCTTTTAGAAATTTAACTGATCATAAAGCTAATTTTATAACAAAGTAACATATTCCAAAATGTTTTTTGTGATATTTGTAAATGACTTTATTCACCTTCAAAGAAGAAAAAACAAACATCAGAGAAACCTGCTGTTTATCAGTCAACATTTCAGATATTAGTTAGAGACAGATTTACTGAGTGAAATACAACTACATATATATGTACATGGTTTGTACATATGACATACAGTAACTATGTTCACCATGAACGGATCTGATTTGAAATGCTTTTTTAGAAACACAAACACAGGAATTGAAGCAGATATCTGTTGTGAATTCAGTTGATACAACCGTGCACATGATTTTTTAAAAATATATATAAATAAACTAAGGAACAGCGAGAGTTTCACAAACAGAGAGGTTTTTGTTTTGAGGTTGAAGATGTTCCATGTCCTCAGTTATCTAAAATTAGTATGTGAAAGCTTTTCAAAAAACTCAACTAGAAACTATGAGCTTGTGTTTCTGCTTTGGAGGTGCAGCTGGCGGCGGGGGGTTACAAGTCGAACCAAAGTCTTCTGATGTGGCTCTTTTGATAAAAGATCATGGGACAACAACACATCTAAAGTTATAGAACCTGGATGTCAAACTCCTCGAGGGTCACTAGCTCTTCTGCTTTGAGCTAACCTGGTCTCGATGAGCAGGTCGTTAACAGACCTCTGCAGAATTTCTTGACATGATGAGGAAGTAATTAATTAATTTCAGTCAGGTGTGTTAGAGATAAAAAACATCAACATCATGCAGCACAGCGTCCCTCGAGGACTGGAGTTTGAGACCCTTGTTATAGTGTGTTTAGTTCTGACTGAGACAACACTGAATATTCGAATATTCTAAGATCACTGAACTATTTGCTGTGTCAGCCATATGAGAGTTCAAACTCAGTAACCTGCGAGACATCGTGAGGTTGTTCAGGATGGAACAGAATGTGTCCTTGTTCGTGTTATAACAAGTTTAACTCATTGATAACAGCTGGAGGAGCCTAAAACACAAAGCCCTCCAGATGTGCTAAAGACTCTGATCTATTCAGAGAAACAGACCAATAAACACAGCAGACAACACAGTCCGTTTGTTTTTTTAAATTGGTGGTTGAATCTAATTATTTCCTGAACCAATAACAAAATCCCAACTCTGTCCAGATTCCAGATGGATCCACATTTAAGATCTCTCCAACTCTGTTGCAGCTCTGTTAAAAATGATTAGTTTAACCAAACATACTGTTTAAATTTACATCATTAATACAAGTATAAGCATGACTTCCTATATAAGAGCAAAATTAGATGCAAATTAAAAACTCTCAGAAGTAAAATCTTAATATAATCTGCTCTACAAAAATCTATAGATCAACATGCATCATGTGGAAAATGTGAACTTCTAACCAGCAGGTGGCACCAAACTCCATGAGACTGACAACTAGCAGGAAAACTTCAGCTTGAAAAACAACAGTTGCTTTGGATTTTGGCATGAGCATTAACATTTTAAAAGACCCATCTGTAGACAGATGCTCTCAAAGTATTTAAAATGTCTTGATTTGTACAGTTTAACCTTGTTATGTATAAAGAGAGAGACAGCTGCAGCAGGTAAGGTGCTAAACTGGGACAGGAAAAGCCCATTCAGGGTGGGCTTGTGGCAAAGGACTTCCTACAGCCAGGCTCCATTCTGGACCAAACAGTGTGACTCTGCAGGACAGACACATGGACGTGTTCCCATTGGAAGCCGGAGAACATGCCTGGAATGAAAACAGGCCGAGCGAGGAGCCTGTTTAGACAGGACTAGGTGATAAAATCTTCAAGGCCACTCTGAGACAATATTTTAAAGAATGTTATTAATGTTCACGCTGACGTCTGGGAAGGAAAAAAAAAGGCTTATTATGAATGTAGTTGTGCTTTTTGTTTTCATGACACAGCAAACGGGGAACTATTCTTTTTTATTACAGTCAACTCCAGTGAGTTACAACTTTTTAAACTGTGCATGATCCTCTTCAAAAAAATCCTGAATTTCTGCGAGTATTCACAGAACGAAAGTAAAACTAAAGCCGAAGCATCTTAAAGCTGATATCCCTGATTTCAAATTGCCTAGCTTAGACTGTCAACAAAATCACATAACTCTCGCCCCTCCCGTCGGGTAGAATTCCTAAGCCACGCCCCCCCCAGGTTTGGAAACACGCGTAGCCCCAGAAGACGACCGAGTGCAAGACACTGGTCCGCAGTTCATTTAAGTACCGTAACATGGCGGAATCACCGGTAAGTGAAAACAATATAACAACAAACAACTGACATTAATTGTTACTTTGTCCTGAACCTGACGTGGAACCAGCCGGTGGCTGTTTCTCCTGCTGTGACATGGTAGAGCGGTGAACACTCCCAGCAGTGGTGTGCTGCAGTAATACAGTGGGGCAAAAAAGTATTTAGTCAGCCACCAATCGTGTAAGTTCTCCCACTTAAAAAGATCAGAGAGGCCTGTAATTTTCATCATAGGTATACCTCAACTATGAGAGACAAAATGAGGAAAAAAAATCCAGAAAATCACATTGTCTGATTTTTAAAGAATTTATTTGCAAATTATGGTGGAAAATAAGTATTTGGTCAATAACAAAAGTTAATCTCAATACTTTGTTATATAGCCTTTGTTGGCAATGACAGAGGTCAAACGTTTTCTGTAAGTATTCACAAGGTTTTCACACACTGTTGCTGGTATTTTGGCCCATTCCTCTATGCAGATCTCCTCTAGAGCAGTGATGTTTTGGGGCTGACGCTGGGCAACACGGACTTTCAACTCCCTCCAGAGATTTTCTATGGGGTTGAGATCTGGAGACTGGCTAGGCCACTCCAGGACCTTGAAATGCTTCTTACGAAGCCACTCCTTCGTTGCCCGGGCGGTGTGTTTGGGATCATTGTCATGCTGAAAGACCCAGCCACATCTCATTTTCAATGCCCTTGCTGATGGAAGGAGGTTTTCACTCAAAATCTTACGATACATGGCCCCATTCATTCTTTCCTTTACACGGATCAGTCGTCCTGGTCCCCTTGCAGAAAAACAGCCCCAAAGCATGATGTTTCCACCCCCATGCTTTACAGTAGGTATGGTGTTCTTTGGATCCAACTCAGCATTCTTTCCCCTCCAAACACGACAAGTTGAGTTTCTACCAAAAAGTTCTATTTTGGTTTCATCTGACCATATGATGTTCTCCCAATCCTCTTCTGGATCATCCAAATGCTCTCTAGCAAACCGCAGACGGGCCTGGACGTGTCCTGGCTTCAGCAGGGGGACACGTCTGGCACTGCAGGATTTGAGTCCCTGGCGGCGTAGTGTGTTACTGATGGTAGCCTTTGTTACTTTGGTCCCAGCTCTCTGCAGGTCATTCACTAGGTCCCTCCGTGTGGTTCTGGGATTTTTGCTCACCGTTCTTGTGATCATTTTGACCCCACGGGGTGAGATCTTGCGTGGAGCCCCAGATCGAGGGAGATTATCAGTGGTCTTGTATGTCTTCCATTTTCTAATAATTGCTCCCACAGTTGATTTCTTCACACCAAGCTGCTTACCTATTGCAGATTCAGTCTTCCCAGCCTGGTGAAGGTCTACAATTTTGTTTCTGGTGTCCTTTGACAGCTCTTTGGTCTTGGCCATAGTGGAGTTTGGAGCGTGACTGTTTGAGGTTGTGGACAGGTGTCTTTTATACTGATAACGAGTTCACACAGGTGCCATTAATACAGGTAACGAGTGGAGGATCGAGGAGCCTCTTAAAGAAGTTACAGGTCTGTGAAAGCCAGAAATCTTACTTGTTTGTAGGTGACCAAATACTTATTTTCCACCATAATTTGCAAATAAATTCTTTAAAAATCAGACAATGTGATTTTCTGGATTTTTTTTCCTCATTTTGTCTCTCATAGTTGAGGTATACCTATGATGAAAATTACAGGCCTCTCTGATCTTTTTAAGTGGGAGAACTTACACAATTGGTGGCTGACTAAATACTTTTTTGCCCCACTGTATGTCTCAGTTTTTTAGGAGCACAGAAACCAAATAAATGCGGAAGTCCGTATGGCTGGAGAGACTGTCCAATCATTCCTTCCGGGCCGAACCATTTGATTGGCTGATGTTTTTAGACAAATACGGGAGAACCCCTTAATTATTTTTTTCCATTTTTTTTTTAATCTTCACAACATATTTTTCTCCATGCTGTGTTAAAACATTTTTAATGGGCATGAAAAAAATATGTTAAGCTAATTTTTAATGCAAATTAAGTATAGCAGCTTTAAATAAATCTCCTAACTTACAGAATAATGTTACTCATGTCTTGCTAAAGTCATTAAACAGGAAGTGAAGTTCTGTTAGACCCACTTGGCTCTGCACAGAAACATTCCTTTCACCATGTAGAGTTGTTCATATCCAATTGCAGCTGTTCATCATAAACCCAAGTCATTTCAATTATTACACGTGTCTCGAAAACTCAGCGTTAACTTTGCATCAACTGTAAATAAATTTTAAAAGGCATGAATGTTTCTCCCAAACCTCTTTTAATACAGGAGCATCTTTGTTGCAGCAATGTTTTGCACATTAGTTAGAATGTTTATAAGACTGTGTCTTGTTGGCTCAATTTTATTCTATGGAGATATTCAAACTTGTGATTTCCATCAGCTTTTTTAAACCAGTCTGTTTTCAGCACACCAGTTAAATCATTTAGAAAGTACTGAGAAAGATCGGGAACAGAACGGTCAAGTGTACTCATGCATACATAAACAGAAACATGCACAGACAATATGGCCCGAGGCCATGTGGCAGTGTCCACCCTTACCGTTCCTGCTGGTGCGACACTCGTGCATACTTTTAATATTATAATGTGGAGCAATGTACATCTTTACAGCTCAAGAGAAAATAAAAGAACAGTGGTATAGCTGGCAGATACTTTGTATGCAGTCACTGTGAGACACAGAGCACAGAATTAAAGCTTTATCACCGGATTACTACTAAATATAGAAACTTGGGTTAAATCCAGCACAAAATCCATGCCATGTATGTCCTCTGTTTGTTTCCATGTATTGCATAACATCATGCTGAGCTTAGTATTAAAATCAGGATGATGCAGCAAGGGATGGTTCTGAACATGTAAGACGGGAAAGAGTGAGTAATAATGCTTGGATGGATGGACAAGCAGAGAGACAGACGGACGGACATGCTGCACTCGGGTTTATAAAGATTACATATTAGACACAAACAAACGCACACCTACAGGAAAATCCCTCATTATGTTAAACTATTTGATGATTTTGCTTCAGGCTCTTTTGGCAGCACATGTCCAAACTTGGATCCAAAATCTTCCAGCAAAGAAACACAAACACACCTACATTTGGTAAATAGCACCTGCTGTATGTCGTCACTCCTACAGTTACTTCAGAGTAGTGGGTTTTTTGTGAATACCTTTGAAAGCTGGCAGTTTCTGCAGCTCCCTGTTGTTGCTCAGGCTGAAGCGAGAGGAGCTCTGCCTCTTGTCCTTCTTGACAGGTGTCTGGGAACCTGGCTGCTTCCCCTTTAGCAGCTGAGTGGTGGGAGGAACGCTATTGCTCGTCTTCCTGTTCTGCTGCAACAAGAGAAAACCCCACATTGTTAATTATTTGCTAAATGCAAAGATGTGCTAAAAAGAAGGTGGACAGTGAGTAAGAGGGGACAAGAACTTGTTTAGGAACTTTATAAATCCTGCTGAACATCCATGTGAGAGTAATTGGCAGTTTAAAACTGGATATTGTATTAATGTCCTAAAAAGAACATTTTTTATTTGATTCAATCTGATGTCCACACAGCAAATGAAGCCTTCCTGCACATTATATAAACAGTGTTAACTGTAAAGTATCTCCAGTTAAAGAATACGAGGGATGATATAACAGCCTGCAGTGGTACATTTTAATATGACATAGGGTTTGCACATTAATCGATCTGCTAATACAAAGACCTCAGTAAGAGGTTAGACTGGCTGGATGCTGAAACTACCAGCCTGGGAACATTTTTCCATCGGCTCAGAAAAAAAAGCTGCACATCATAATGACAAACAAATTCTTTTCATGTAAGAAACAGAAACATGTTTCAGAGAAAATATTTTGTAGAATTTCTAATAAAAAACTCAAGATTTGGATAAAAATTCAAGTGCAGATGTGTTTCTCCAGATTTCTCTGTTATAAATTTAAACTGTGTATAAAAGCAGCATGTAAACTAAAAAACGTGGTGTCGAAGCACTGATGACTATTAAAATATGATAATCTAGTTAAAAGAGGATCCACCTTTGACCCTTAATGCAACAGAGACAGCTGTTCACTTCCATATTACTGTAGATTGAAAATGAGTGATGATTTGTATAACAAAGGTTTTATGTTTCTATAATATTCCAATTGATGCTTGTAAAGGACCTGAGAGGTACATCTATTAATTCAGATTTTTTTAATCTGATTAAAAAAATAAATAAATAAAACCAACTAAAACACAGTGGTAAATAATTTGCAAACTACACTATATATACATGTTACGCACATAACCAGCTTGTGACAGATGTCCCAGGAGACCCAGGATGATTCCAAGCAGTTTGAAATGGTTTTTTTTCTGATGTGACCCAATCCAAATATAAGGAAAAGGTCAAAGACAAGTCAGAACAAAACACTACTTTAACTGAGTTATTGCACAGCCCTGACATGAAACATAAACTGATGCAACGTCTTGAGACAAGTGAGTCCTAAAATGCAACATTCAAGCTTTCTCAAGCTGAACATTTTGATGGATTTTGAAAGTTTATTTGAAGAAATGTGGAGTCAATGGTCCAAAGGAGACATGTCAATGAAATTTCACTCGCCAGCAACCCAATCTTTAAAAATATGATGAATTATCAATTTATTTCATTTCTGACATGAGCAAAAACTCAAGCAACCTGATTACAAAATAAAAGTCCTTGATGCAAAGTGTTTGATGCTTCATTTAATCCAGCAACAGCTCAATAGTTGCAGGTTTGAAATGAATCCTGCTCAACAGGCTGCAAACAACAAGGACCGAGAAAAAAGCAAAGAGGACAAAGTTTGAGATCACAAATAACATTTTTAATTTAAATGATTCAACTTAAAGCAAACATTAAATATCTATTTTGTTCATTTAAAGGTTTACAATTTTTTTATGTTAAATGTTTATCATTTAAAACCCCTGATTGCACCTGTGAAACTGTGGTATTTTTGTTTGTGGTTATCAGACTCTCACGCAGCCTGTAACTATTTATAACATTAGATTATAAACAGCCACGGTACGTCATAAACACAACAAACCAGTATATACAATTATGGTCTGAATTTTACAATTTTTTTAGTGTGCAAACAAAGATTACTACTGTATTATATTGATGAGGTTAAAAAAAACAGTTAATCAAAAAACTGTTGGCTGTCTAAAAAAAATAGTTACATTAGTTACAATTCAAACGATTTTACTGTTTAGAAAACAGGTATTTCCGTCCTATCTTAATTTAGGCGTGGATATAATCCTTTTCCTTTCGAGTTCATTCATTAGTTTGACCATCTGAGGCATTTCCATGGAAAGAGGAGTGCAGATTTACCTCATGCTCTGAATTCTCCTGTCCTCCCCCCTTTCCCACTTTCCCAGACTTCGGAGTCTCCTGGAAGAGAAAGACGTAGTAAAAAACCCGGCATCTCAGCAAGCAGGTAACAAGTTAATATTGCACAAATACAAGATAAAAGGAGCTTGCCTGCGACCCAGCCCTGTATTCTGTATGAACACACTGGTAAGTCCGCAGTTAGCCCGTTATCGTTACTTCACAATCATTCCCACAAGCATGGATTTTAGATACAAAATATTCAAATAAATAACAGAAAAAGTTTGTTAATTTCAAGTAGTGTCCCATTTCATGTTTATGATCCTGCATTTTTAGTAAAGCGGTGCGACACACCAAGTGCTAAAATGTTGTCAGGATGGCGGCTAGCTAGTAAGGACTGCTGCTTGGCTAACATGATGGGACACTCTCTGAGCTAGTAGCTTAACGTCTTCATGTACGTTCAGTTTGTCATTAAATTCACTCATATACATCTTATTACTGCTGGTTACATCTGTTTCCAGTTCTCTAACTCACCTTATCCTTCTTAGGTTTATTCGGCATTGTACAACCGTTACCGCCCTTGTTTCCCTTCTCGGATACTCCACAACCAAAACCTTGACAACTTTCTGAGCACCTCACTACTAGGCGGCTTCGGGCTAAACTCCCTCTGTGATTGGCTGCTGCCTGTCAGCTGACTCCAGCCCTAGATGGCGCCCTCTGCCGGTGGTAAAGAGGAATGCAAATCACCGCACAGCTTTCCCAGTTTCACCTCCAGCAGGAAATTATGGTAACTCCCAAAACAGCTGACAGTCGCGTGTCTCAACATTATAGTCTGAAATATGAACAATTTGTCTATTGTAATTAGTGTCCTGTTTATTCATACTGTGGCAGACTTGAAGCGTTAATCCAAATGTCGTTCCTAAGCATGTGAAAATATTCAAGAATTTATCAATAATTTTGTTGAATTTTTATATTTGGTAAAATGAATTCTTGTTCCTCTGTTAGCCTTCTGCCATATGCTGGAATTTTAGAGTCTGATTTCTCCTTTGAACACACTCCCCTTTAGACACATGCAATCACCTCTAAAAACACAAATTAAGTTAATGTTCATAGTTTGACTTTTTCCTTAGACATTTTTCTTATAGTGAGACAAAACTTCTATTATGAATCTTAATATCATTCATGTCACATCACATTGAATTAGAAAAAACTTTATCAGTTCCTCTGTAATTATTTATAACTGTCAGTCCTCATGACTTGTGTGACTATAAAGAAATGTTTCCTTTATGATTCCAAGTTTTTTTATTTTATTTTATAAACATTTTAATGTTTGTGAAAGTATTTTATATTTTGCAATTATGTAACAGGGATGCAAATTGATGCTTACATTATGTTTTTAAATTGGTCTTTCAGGTCAGGATATAGCGAACTGGTGAAAAGGAAGTGTTTAAGTTGATGACCATTTAATGCAAAGTTCATTTACTCATGAGTACTTCTGTTTAAAAGGTAATGTTACTGTAACTGACTGGTCTAACACTCAATTGTGCGTCAACAAAAAAACAAAAAATTAACCTGTTGAACTCTTTATTTGATCAATCTTTTCAAATGACAGTATTTACTTTGTTATTTACAGTTAAAGAACACAAACTTTGGAATGTCAATAAATACAAAAACAAATGCAGTGGTGCAACTCGAGATACAAAAATGAAACATTTTAAAGTCCTTGAAGGAATGAATCTGAAGGAGGGGGGGTGCAACAAACAGAACTGTCAGGAACAGAAGATCAAAGGAGACATTCCAAACTCATTTACAACATGAAACTTTGAACTGTACAACAAACTACTTTGGAACATCAGGAACTAGAAGCAAACTTAGTCCACTTCTTCCATTCTGGATGTGTCATCATCGCCTTCAAGTGGGGGCATGTCCTCCGTAGGAGCAGAGGTGGTTTCATCTGATGTCACGTCATCTTCATCGATACCTGCGGAAGTCCAAAGTTATGAGTTATTCCACTTTATTCATAAAATGAACACAGCCAGACAGCTAAAACAAGACACTACTATTTTAATATGAACATACCAAGACCGAGTTTGATCATCCTGTAGATACGGTTGGCGTGTGTTTGTGGATCCTCTAGTGTGAATCCTGAAGACAACAAGGCGGTCTCAAACAGGAGGATGACCAGGTCCTTCACAGACTTGTCGTTCTTGTCAGCCTCTGCTTTCTGCCTCAGAGTCTCCATGATGGGATGGTCAGGATTGATCTCCAGGTGTTTCTTAGCAGCCATGTATCCCATGGTGGAATTGTCCCTCAGTGCCTGAGCTTTCATGATCCTCTCCATATTGGCTGTCCACCCATATGTGCTGGTGACGATGCAGCAAGGTGAAGAGACCAGACGGTTTGAGACGGTCACCTGCACAGAGATGCAAAATATGTAAGTGACAAGTTGCACTGACCTAATGATGTTGTTCACTTTTAGGTTTTAGGTGTGCTCACCTTCTCCACTTTCTTCTCTAAGATATCCTTCATGATCTTGCAAAGGTTCTCAAACTGAGCCTTCTTCTCCTCCTGCTTCTTCTTCTCTTCCTCATCTTCAGGCAGCTCTAGACCTTCCTTTGTCACTGAAACCAGGTTCTTGCCCTCAAACTCCTTCAGCTGCTGGACACAGTACTCGTCAATGGGCTCAATCATGTAAATGACTTCCAGACCAGCTTTACGGAGACGCTCCACGAAGGCAGAGTTGGCAACTTGGTCCTTAGTTTCACCTGAAGTGAACACATTCCAGCATTTAGAATCTCTGGTATAAAATACACCAGTAAATCACTCAAATTGTCTTGTAGCAACATTTAAAGATCCTCACCAGTTATGTAGTAGATGTGCTTCTGGTTGTCCTTCATACGAGTGACATAATCCTTGAGGGAAACCATCTCGTCTCCAGAGGCTGATGTGTAGTATCGCAGCAGTTCAGACAGCTTCTTCCTGTTCTGGGAGTCTTCGTGGATACCGAGCTGAAAAGAGGAAAACCAATTCAGCAACAGGCAGATATGAAGTTCCAGCTACATTCTTATCAGGGTTCCAATCAGGGTTGTAACTGGCTAAAATACCAAAAACCATCAGTGTGCTGGCAGAGTTAGATAGATGCCTTCTGACATGTAAAATTTCAAGTTCTGCAACTAACACACTAAATAAAATGAGTCTAACTCTATATGTAGGAAGCTACATGGATTAAGGAACTGCATTGATCAGCTTGTCCACTTACCTTGATGTTCTTGGAGAACTGCTCATAGAACTTCTTGTAGTTGTCCTTGTCCTCAGACAGTTCTGTGAACAGTTCCAGGCACTTCTTGACCAGGTTTTTGCGAATCACTTTCAGAATCTTGCTCTGCTGCAGCATTTCTCTGGAGATGTTCAGGGGCAGATCCTCCGAGTCCACCACACCTCTGATGAAATCTGATGAGGAAGACAACACGGTCAACACATCTGTATTTCTGCAACACATTATTCACAAAACACCTTGACTGAGATCATAATACTTACTGAGATACTCTGGGATGAGCTCATCACAGTTGTCCATGATGAAGACCCTACGAACGTACAGTTTAATGTTGTTCTTCTTCTTTTTGTTCTCAAACAAGTCAAAAGGAGCACGACGGGGAACAAAGAGCAGGGCACGGAATTCCAACTGACCCTCAACTGAGAAATGCTGCAGTGAAAAAAAAAAAAAAAAAAGAATTACAATCAGATCTGAGCGTTATGACCAGAGAACGTAGACTAGACTAAAAACAGAGACACCGTCCCTAGTGTTATTAAGGAAAACCAATGCGCACCTTGACTGCCAGGTGATCCTCCCAGTCATTTGTTAAACTCTTGTAAAACTCGCCGTACTCCTCGTTGGTGATGTCATCTGGGTTGCGGGTCCACAGAGGTTTGGTCTTGTTCAGCTCCTCCTCATCAATGTACTTCTCCTTGATCTTCTTCTTCCTTTTCTTTTTGTCTGAACACTTGTCATGGTCATCCTCCTCATCTGAGCCAACATCCTCAATCTCTGGTTTGTCCTCGTCCTTCTCTTCTTTCTCTTTGTCCTTCTCCTTATCTTTCTCCTCCTCCTCAGCCTCATCATCACTCACCTCCTTGTCCCTCTCTTTCTCCACCTGGCAAGGATATGAAAAATTAGTACAAAATCCATTTACTGTGTTGAAGTTCAATTTGTTGATCATTCGTTCTAGTTGTTGTGTTTAGGAAGCCATATAACTTAGACTTTAAAGTATTAGGAGTACTTACAAAAAGTGTGATGGGGTAGCCAATGAACTGTGAGTGCTTCTTTACAATCTCTTTGACCCTTCTTTCCTCAAGATATTCAGTCTGGTCTTCTTTCAGGTGCAGGATCACTTTAGTTCCACGTCCCAGCGGTTCAGCTGCATAGGGTAAATACCTGTTAGCATTTATAACACTAAAGACTAACACCATGGTACAGCTGTTAAGATTACTTACAGTTGTCAAGTCTGACAGTAAACGAGCCTCCAGCAGACGATTCCCAGGCGTACTGCTCATCATCGTTGTGCTTTGTGATGACCGTCACCTTCTCAGCCACCAGGTAGGCGGAGTAGAAACCCACACCGAACTGACCGATCATGGAGATGTCAGCTCCAGCCTGCAGAGCCTCCATGAAAGCCTTGGTGCCAGACTTGGCGATAGTGCCCAGGTTGTTGATCAGGTCAGCTTTGGTCATGCCGATGCCCGTGTCGATCAAGGTGAGGGTTCGCTCCTCTTTGTTGGGTTTGATTTCAATTTTGAGATCTTTACCACTTTCAAGCTTGGAGGGGTCGGTAAGACTTTCATAGCGGATTTTGTCCAGGGCCTGTTATAAAGAAGAAATTAGTAAACTAGCTCTTTTAATAACTAAAAATTTTAAGAATAAAAACATTGTTAAACCCCAACATACTTAAAACAACTACTATGGTAAACTTACATCTGAAGAGTTGGAGATGAGCTCTCTAAGGAAGATCTCTTTGTTGGAATAGAAAGTATTGATGATCAAGGACATCAGCTGAGCGATCTCAGCCTGGAAGGCGAAGGTCTCTGCCTCCTCCTCCATTGGTTGGTCATGCAGTTCAGGCATCTGGAGAAAAAGGAAAACAACTGAGTACTATAGATAACAAATTATAAATGCTGTTATTTGTTGATTTCAGTAGTTATTTTGGGGATGCTGTATGCATGTTCTGTAGATCAGCTGATTCACGTCTCAGATGCTTGTCACTGATAAGACATGCAGTCAAGTCTGAAACTCACTGACACAGCAGGTTTATCAAAGTCCCGCTCATCTCTGCAACTCACGAGTCAATCTGCTTTTGGTTTAAATTTTTCCTTCAGAGGAGTCAGTATGAAAAAAGGTTTACCTACATTTTCAACTGTTTTACAACCCTATATTTAGGAATTTATTAATTTTTAACTTAATGTTAAATGTTCATTAATTCAGTTCACGTGGTTCGTATGGAGGAAGGACACCCCCTGCTGGTTTCTTGTTTGAAGTGCAGCGTTCTAGAAACTACTGGGATGCTAGTGAGACGCTCTAGCAGCTTCCACGGGAATTGAACCCTTCAACTCCTCCCTTTCTCAGACCCATGATGAGAATGAATGACAGCTTAAAATCTAAGACCTTAAGTTTAAAACGCCCTATTCAACCTGTTGTTGATAATACAACCTATAACATTGAAATTAATCTAGTCTAAGGATGAAAATGATGAAAAAGGCACGCGCCGTGTTTGAAATATGAAAGCAAACGGTCAAATTCACATTATCCCTTTGAACAAAACCTAGTATTTATCTCTTGTGAGTAAAAGAATTACAGATTTATTACGATGCAAAACTAAACCTGAACATCTTGACATTCATTCGCTTCGACTGGGAAAACAAACTAATTCTTACATGTAGCTGCAGCATCAAACTAAACGAATAAAAGCCATAAGCAAGAACATCAAATTACCTTGGACCCAAATTTGTGTGAAACGCCCCCGGAATGAAAAGTGATGTAGTCTCTCCCAAATCGCTGCAACCTCGGCTGCTGAGTTCTCTGCCGTGACGCTGCGCCTGTGTGGCTTTTGTAGCGTCTCAGACCGTTCGAGAAAATCCCAACATGAACTTCCAGAAACGTCTGGAATCTTCCTCACTTCAGATGAATGGTCGCCGCTAACAGGCCGAATGGACTGTCAATCATCCTGTTTGTGCACGCCCCTCTTTCCTTTCTTGGCAGACGGAGGCGGGGCTGACAAAGGGGATGTGGTTGAACGAGTGAAGAGGGCACGTGGGAGTAGAAACTAGAATTTACCATTCAGTAATAACTGAAAATTCCAGAACGTTCTGACTATCAAAAGCCTCAATTTTACAGAAAAATACAAGGTACTATACTTATATTGTTATCTACTCATTCCAAAATTCCCTAAGAACCATTTGTTATGTGCAGGAAGTAGGAAAAGTTTTCAACTTTACAAGTAGTCTCAAGAATCACTGCAGGTCTCGCAAATATATTTTATTACAAATTTGAAGCTTTACATAAAAAATGTAGTAGTTACAAAAAGAGGCATAAGCCAAATGAATTGATTATACTCTTAATGTTTGTTATATATAAATATCTATTACATTGAAACTGATAATATGTCCTACATTTATTCAAAAATGTGACCGTTTTACAAGAACAGGAATTGTGCTGAGTAAAATGCCTGCTGAAAAAGCAAAATAACTTACAAATATAAACATTACGAAAGCCTAGAAAAGTCTAGTAATTTCTTCAGTCAACTTCCTCCATTCTTGATGTGTCTTCATCTCCTTCCAAAACTGGCATATCTTCATCAGCTGGCTGAATGAGGTCTTCAACTGCAGAGTCATCATCATCAATTCCTGCAAAGAAAAGTGCAATTACCATCAACTACAGTCTCTAATGGTGAATCAAACAGATTGTTAGCCCTGTTTGTGGTAGTATGGAAAATAAACATACCAAGACCGAGTTTGATCATCCTGTATATCCGGTTGGCGTGTGTTTGTGGATCCTCAAGTGTGAATCCTGAAGACAACAAGGCGGTCTCAAACAGGAGGATGACCAGGTCCTTCACAGCCTTGTCGTTCTTGTCGGCCTCTGCCTTCTCCCTCAGCGTCTCAATGATTGGATGCAATGGGTTGATTTCAAGGTGTTTCTTGGCAGTCATGTATCCCAAAGTGGCGTTGTCCCTCAGAGCCTGAGACTTCATGATCCTCTCCATATTGGCTGTCCAGCCATAAGTGCTTGTGACAATGCAACAAGGAGAAGCAACCAAGCGGTTTGAAACTACAACCTGTGAAAAATGAAATTCTGTGTCATTGTAATGTTCAACCACAATCGGTTCAACTTCACTAGAGTTAAACAGTAAATGTACTTTTCAGAGTGGAAGACGTTACCTTCTCAATCTTTTTGTCAAGAATATCCTTCATGATCTTGCAAAGGTTCTCAAACTTATTTTTGAGTTCCTCCTGCTTCTTCTTCTCCTCCTCATCCTCAGGTAGCTCTAGACCTTCCTTTGTCACTGAGACCAGGTTCTTCCCATCGTACTCCTTCAGCTGTTGGACGCAATACTCATCAATGGGCTCAATCATGTAAATAACTTCCAGGCCACATTTGCGAAGGCGCTCGACAAAGGCAGAGTTGGCCACCTGGTCCTTGGTCTCACCTGTGAAAGTTTAAATAATTTGAAACTAATACACTATTTATTCAATAATTCTGAAGGAAAATCAAAAGAGTGTGCTGAATAACATACCAGTTATGTAGTAGATGTGTTTCTGATTGTCCTTCATGCGAGAGACATAGTCTTTAATGGAAACCATCTCATCTCCAGAGGCAGATGTGTAGTATCGAAGCAGCTCAGATAACTTCTTTCTGTTCTGGGAGTCTTCATGAATTCCAAGCTAAAATATTAAATAACATATTATTGTGGGTTCATAAAATATAATCTTATTTATCAATTTATCAAAAAGATTTGAATTCTCAAGTATGGACCAACCTTGATGTTCTTGGAGAACTGCTCATAGAACTTCTTGTAGTTGTCCTTGTCCTCAGACAGTTCTGTGAACAGTTCCAGGCACTTCTTGACCAGGTTTTTGCGAATCACTTTCAGAATCTTGCTCTGCTGAAGCATTTCTCTGGAGATGTTCAGGGGCAGATCCTCTGAGTCCACCACACCCTTGATGAAATCTGAATAAAGGAGATACAGTATTTAGTCTTTCAAAGCTAAGCAAATGTATTTCTTTCGTAGCGCCATCCAATATTTAACAATCTGCAAGATATTCTAAATGAGACTTCTTAGTTTAAACACTGTTGATACAATAAAAGGATTGGACTAAAGACTAAATGTTTTGATTTTACTTACTGAGGTATTCAGGAATCAGCTCCTCACAGTTGTCCATAATGAAGACCCTGCGCACGTAAAGTTTGATGTTGTTTCTCTTTTTCTTGTTTTCAAAGAGGTCGAATGCAGCCCGTCTGGGTACAAAGAGCAAGGCACGGAACTCCAGCTGGCCCTCCACTGAGAAATGCTGCAGTTTCAAGACACAGATATGATGAATGGTGATATATACACTGGTGTTTTTTGTCATGTTTCATATCACTAGCTTACCTTGACGGCCAAGTGGTCCTCCCAGTCATTGGTGAGACTTTTATAAAATTCTCCATACTCTTCATTAGTGATGTCATCTGGGTTTCGGGTCCAGATGGGTTTGGTTTTGTTCAGCTCCTGAGCATCAATATATTTTTCCTTGACCTTCTTCTTCCTCTTGTTCTTCCCATCTTTGGAGTCTTCATCCTCGTCTGAGCCCACGTCCTCAATCTTAGGTTTGTCTTTGTCCTCAGCAGCAACTTTCTCAGCTTCTTCCTCCTTCTCTCCCTCCTCAAGGTCTACATCCTTCTCTCTTGTTTTCTCCACCTTAATTATTTGGGAAAGTTTGTGACTATTGTATTTATTTTGTCATTATTATCAGCAAGTCTAAATTAAATAAAATGCAAAATAATAACTTACAAAAAGTGTAATGGGGTAGCCAATGAACTGTGAGTGCTTTTTTACAACTTCCTTAATGCGCTTCTCCTCGCAGTATTCTGTCTGATCTTCTTTGAGGTGAAGGATGACTTTTGTACCTCTTCCAAGGGGCTCACCTAGAAGTAGAAATCTAATTATTATCGATTTCAGTCCCTGACAGTTAATAAAAATGTATTCATCATGCAATGTTCTGATTCAAGTAACTCACCAATGAGGGGACTAAAACTTACCATTGTCAGGTTTGACTGTAAATGAGCCTCCAGCTGCAGACTCCCACACATACTGCTCATCATCGTTGTGCTTTGTGATGACCGTCACCTTCTCAGCCACCAGGTAGGCGGAGTAGAAACCCACACCAAACTGACCGATCATGGAGATGTCAGCTCCAGCCTGCAGAGCCTCCATGAAAGCCTTGGTGCCAGACTTGGCGATGGTGCCCAGGTTGTTGATCAGGTCAGCTTTGGTCATGCCGATGCCCGTGTCGATCAAGGTGAGGGTGCGAGCGTGCAGGTCAGGCTTGATTTCAATCTTCAGCTCTTTGCAGGAATCCAGTTTGCTGGGGTCTGTCAAGCTTTCATACCGGATTTTGTCCAGGGCCTGTCCAAAAGAAGGGACATTGTCAAAATAAAGTTAAAAGACAAATGATAGATAGGTTCAAAATTTGTCAGTGTTCATTTTTCTTACATCTGAGGAGTTGGAGATGAGCTCTCTAAGGAAGATCTCTTTGTTTGAGTAGAAAGTGTTGATAATGAGGGACATTAGCTGAGCGATCTCAGCCTGGAAAGCAAAGGTCTCCACCTCCTCCTCCATAATGTGTCCAGCGTTCTCAGGCATCTGAGGGAAAGCAGTTATCAAGTTTTATAAAACTGTATTTTACATTTTAGTATCATCTCGATAAAAGTTTGTCATTTTCTTTTTTCATTATATATCGCTTTACTACAGTCCTGTAATAAAATTATTTTCCCCTATACTTGTTAAGGCAGCCACGTGGCTCACAGGAGGCCATGATTCCTGCAGATGGATGAACAAATGTTCCTTCTGTCAATCAAAAACTTGGTACGTGGGTATAGTTCTGATGTTAGCCCAACCCCCAATGACTTTAAAGCAAAAATCTAAAATTTTCCACAAGAAACTAATAGCAGGTGGCAACACAAGGAGACAATAAGACATCTAGCAGTCAGATTTTTAATATCAGATAATTAAGTTGAAGACAGACAAACACTTTGATTCATCCACCAGTTCGACATTTACATCTTTTTAAGATGTTGCCATGCTTAAATATGAATATGCTGGGTCTGCCGTTAGTGTTAACTTGTTTTTTTTTTCTTCCCAAGACTTTCTGGCTCAGGTTCAGTCCACTTGCCATGTGCTTTTCACATGCCGTCTTAAGCTACTGATACTGAACCTCTCTTCAAGAAACAAACATTAAAACAGCAACACTTCAGTTATGTCTGAGTTCAGTTATATTCATTCATGTATTAGAATAAAAACATACTTTACAGTAGTATATACTGTTAAAATACGCGTGTTCCAGTCTTACCTTGACTGTAATCTGTGTCTCTTATTTCAAGCTACTCGTCAAATGAATCAATTTTCTTTTCTCTTCTCAAAAAGCTTCAAATCAATGCGTAGCTGCTGCTCCTGTCGGTTGGTAAGTCTCTCTTTTGTGCGTTCAAGGGAGTATCTTTGAACTATCTAATGACCGAGTCCATGCTGGTGTCTTTTTATACTTTAGGGGGGGTTTCTCGAAGGCCCTCTTTAGAAACGTCCAGAAGATATGTTCCCCACCGTTAGGGAGCGGTGTTAAGGAAAGGCCGAGAAGGAGTGGTTGGTGAGAAACAGATCCCTAAAGTTTGTGTGCCCTTATAGGGCAACAAGAAGTGCATGTCACTCACAATGAGAGCTTTCCTGATAGCTTGTCTGGCTGTCAGGCCCTGAACCCCCCTGTGAGCGTCACAGCTGCGCATTGCTTTGGCCCTCACCTGCTGCTGGTTGTCTCTGTGAACTTGCCCACACTAAATTGCAGGGAACAGCAGGCTCATGTGATTTCATTCATTTTTACAGACTTGAGTTTAATCTCAGACTTCCTTCTTTTTTAAGACATAACACAGAAGTGTTTAAATGTG
The DNA here is from genome assembly GCA_006937955.1 of Pachypanchax playfairii. NCBI lineage: Eukaryota > Metazoa > Chordata > Actinopteri > Cyprinodontiformes > Aplocheilidae > Pachypanchax > Pachypanchax playfairii. Next base: position 2,026,750 of record SSNP01000039.1, on the reverse strand, counting down.
TTTTCCTTAGAAATTAAGACAATGAGAAAGTGTGTCTGCGTGTTTACAGGCTACAATTATGTAAAAAAATATCTCCACATTTTGGCTTCAGTAAATAAAGGTATTAGTGCGAATACCCTCACTCCTACATATAAATCTAAAAAGTATCTCAAGGTAAGACTTGTTTAGACTGAAATATAGTTGCTATACTCAAAATGTGTTGCACCTGGAAGGAGAAACAGACTAACAGCACTGGGATGCAGGTGCTTCTCTGCTATCTAACAGCAGGTAGATTGATTCAACCCCAAACTGAGTCCTTCTGCATGGATTTTGCATGTTCTCACCATCCGTATGTTTGTTTTCACCAGGCACTCCAGTCTCCTCACACAGGCCAAAAAAATGTATGTTTAATTAATTCATAACTCTAATTGACCTTGCGTGTTAATGTGAATAGTTGTTTCCATCTATATGTCACTATGATGGACTGGTGACCTGTCCAGGGTGTAAACCCGCCTTTCCCATAACCTGCTCCACACAACCCCAAACAGGAAGAAGCAGGTATATAAAATAATGGATGGATATATATATAAGAACGTGAACAAGGTGTTATGACTGTGATTTATTCTGGAATCAGTAAAAACAGAAACAAAACGAACACACTTCCTCACACATGCAGCATGTCCTGAGAGGCAGGTCTGAGAAAAAACACATCTGCCCTTAAAATATGTCTCTCCTACATTAGAAATTCAACAACATACAAGACAACAAGCACAAAATGTGTAAAGATTGTTTTTGTATCACATGGAATAATCTAGTTCTTGGTGAGCCTTGCTGACCAGAAGATGGCAATGTTTTTCACTTGCCTCAGCTCTGTTATGTAATCTTTCCAGCTGATGGGAGACATTACTAGAAGCTGACTTTGTATTCCTGAAAAATGAAACACTGTGACAAACACTACAAAACTAAATTAATCCTCCACAGTTTAAATGTTTAACAACCAAATTCTTAGCAGAAAATCCATATTAGACATTGTAACAGTGATTTGAGTTTCAATTATGACCTTGGTTGTGTTCCCTGCTCATGTGAGCAGTGGAATAACATGACTAGCTAGAACTGGCAAGATAATTTCAACATTTTTCAACAATATTTCCAGACATATTCTCCTTTCATGTGACAAAATAAAAGCTACAGGGTACTAACAGTAAATCACTGGCTACTATTTGACATAATTGTTGAGTTTTATTGGTAACAACAGAACTGCGACATATTCCTATGACATGTTGAGTCTGCACAATGTGTTATTGTTCAATCCTCCTACAGGTAACCATACAGGTAACGCTTTTGTTTTTATTTCCACCTCTACGCATGGCTCGACAGCACGACGCATGCGCAGTTTGTAACATCCGGGGTTGGGACAAGGATGAACGCCAATTTCCAAGATGGCAGCGGAGGGAGGAGGGAAGGAGTCGAACGACATTAAAACTCAGTTCACAACGCGAGAAGGCGTCTACAAGCTCCTGACTCACTCCGAATACAGCCGCCCGAACCGGGTGCCTTTCAACTCGCAGGGCTCCAACCCGGTCAAGGTCTCCTTCGTCAATGCGAACGACCAGTCAGGCAATGGAGACAGGATCTGTTTCAATGTGGGCCGGGAACTGTACTTTTACATCTACAAAGGCGTGAGAAAGGTAAACAGTGTTGACAGCGGGGAGTGTGGCAGCTGGGACCGGCAGCTCTGAACATGTTTCTACGTGTTGCAGCACCTGACTGTCAGCTTTCAGCTGCCCGATCTGAAGTGCGCAGGTGGTCCAGCCGAGGCCACGTATCTGACCCAGCTCAGTACCAGACTAATTAGCATTCCAAGTTAACATCAGCTCAGTTGGTTTTGCTTTAATAACAGTCTTAAATGAGACTTCCAGTGATTTGATTCCTTTGTGACGCACCGTGGCGTGTAATTCTAGCCATGTCGCGTCATTCTGATTCGTGTCGTTTATTTACATGGGACTCAAACCCCCGAGAGCCGAGCGTGTTTCTGATCCAATCCACTGATCTGGAAGTGAAGAGTATTTGTTTGGCCCGATTTAATGATGTGTACACTGTACTGGCAGGGTTTGAATATGATGTAATCTGATCCAGGGTTCGGACTCGTTGAACAGGGATGGGAACTGTGACAGATCAGGATGTTTGAGCAGCATCCAGAGGAATCCAGGGAAAAGAAAACAACCCACAAGCTCAACATATTCTTTAGTTTTAAGATTGTTAATATTAACATGAACTGCTATTCTGAGTAATAAAATAATAAAAAAAATGTTAGATTCATTTTATCTTTATTCTTGACTTATTACTGAGCTTCTCAGGAAACTATAGAGCATGAGGCTAAAAGTGATTTGACATGACAGTCTTTCTGTTTTCCATCTAATTTAATTCAGTATTTATTCAAATCAATGTATTTGTTTAAGTCTTGAGTTAAGAGAAGAATGACTGTGACGGAGTCATGTTAGATGTAAGCAGACATCTCAGACCTACAAGTTTTAGCTTTTCAGATTATTCCAGAACATACATCAGCATCAGTGTGATGCTGCTTGAATTACAGTGGAGGACAACACAACAAACATACAAAAATCTGTGACTAGATGCAAAAATAATGGCCAACACTTTGAAGAAAAGCTGGATTTGCTTTAACCATCATGTTGTTGTTAATCTCTACAGACAGCTTTGGGATGTTTTGAGTCACAAATCTTATTTACCTGCAGTGTCAGCTCAGCCTTTTCCTTTTGCTCACATACACATCACGAGCTGCTGGTTCGATGCTTGGGATTCATATGGTGTGAGCTGTGTTGCTCAAAAACACTTCAGCTTTCAGACCAAAGTAGCTAAAAGTCAGACAAATAAGTCCCATTAACCCATTAGGACTTGATATAACATGCTCTGGTGTTTAGAGACAGCCTCGAGGGGGACTAACGGGTTGGGGACTAGGTGTGTCATTTAGATTATTATGGGATGGTACTTGGTGTGTTGGATAGGAAACTATGTAACTCTTCTTCTCTTGGTGTGTTTTAAATTGCACCACTGACAAAAGAAACTTCAGTGAGTTCATGACCTTAAAGGGTAGATGTTGCATGAAGGTCAAAGCAGTAAAGAAATTTCTGCTTCCTGTTTGTTGCACAATCTTAGAATTGGACTATTTCTTTCTGAGGTTTTAGGAGTTCACGCTCAGCTTCTTGTTTGTTCAGGATATTTTACTGTTAAAATCATTAAAATCTGCCTGTTTTTTTGTGGGCTGCATGTTGCCTTGCAGGTTCTGGGTTCAAGATCTTATTGCATGGAGTTTGCATAATCAATGGCAACACTAAGTTGCCTCTAGGGATGTGTGCGTGCATGCATGTTTTCTCTTTCTATATGTCCCTGTGATGGGTTGGCAACCTGTTCAGGTGTAAACCCCGCCTCTCGCTCGGTGACCGCTGGAGACGGATACCAGCTCCCTGCAACCCTGAACACAAACATGCGAGTACAGAAAGTGACTGAGTTTATTTTTTTAACTAAATCAGATCCAATGAGGACTGTGATGGAGAAATATAAAATTGTCTAAAATGTGAAATTTTCCCATGTCTCTGAATTTAAGCTCTAAACTGGAACTTCTGGTTCTGGTCTCTGACAGAAAGGTGAAACCTTGTTATTTTAGGGTTAATAACATCGTACATGCTACAACATCAAAACTGTAACAGGTTTTCGTGTATATGATCTTGTTTTAGGCTGCTGATCTCAGTAAGCCCATTGACAAGAGGATATACAAGGGCACGCAGCCTACATGCCATGACTTCAACCCTCTCACAGCAACCGCGGAGAGCGTCTCTCTGTTGGTGGGCTTCTCAGCAGGTCAGGTGCAACTTATCGACCCAATCAAGAAAGAAACCAGCAAACTCTTCAATGAGGAGGTGAGTTACAGTCAAGTGTGGTTGTAAAGTGAGCCCACAGAACCTGGATAACAATTCTCTTTTTCCGTCCTCTTCCAGAGACTTATTGACAAATCCAGAGTAACATGTGTTCGATGGGTTCCTGGTTCAGAGAGTTTGTTTCTGGTGGCTCACTCCAGTGGTAGTATGTACCTGTACAATGTGGAAAACACCTGTGGCACCACCGCACCTCATTACCAGCTCCTCAAGCAAGGCGAAGGCTACACCGTGCACACTTGTAAGAGCAAGTCTGCTCGTAACCCACTACTGCGCTGGACGGTGGGTGAAGGGGCACTCAACGAGTTCGCCTTCTCCCCGGACGGCAAGTTTCTGGCCTGTGCGAGTCAAGACGGCTTCCTGCGAGTGTTCGGTTTTGATGCTGCAGAGCTCCACGGGACAATGAAGAGTTACTTTGGCGGCTTACTGTGTGTGTGCTGGAGCCCTGATGGGCGGTACATTGTGGCGGGAGGGGAGGATGACCTGGTCACCGTGTGGTCGTTTCTAGACTGCAAAGTTATTGCACGGGGGCATGGACATAAGTCATGGGTTAGTGTTGTGGCGTTTGACCACTGCACTACTAGCATCGAGGATGGTGATCTGCCTGCTGAGTTCAGTGGGAGTGATGACGACTTCCATGAGCAGATTCACTTTGGAGCAGGCAGAGAAAGAGCTAACAGCTCTCACTCTCGTCTGTCTAAAAGAAACTCTACGGACAGTAGGCCTGTCAGCGTGACCTACAGATTCGGTTCAGTGGGGCAGGATACTCAGCTTTGTCTGTGGGATCTTACGGAGGACATTCTCTTCCCTCACCTACCTTTATCACGGACTAGGACTCACACTAATGTAATGAGTGCCACAAGCCCTCCTGTCACCGGAGAAACAATTACTACTGTATCCATCACTACCAACTCCAGTGGTACCAATGGTAAAGACAATGTAAGCAATAGCAGCAGCAGCGGCAACCCGTCTAATTCCCTCCCCGGCACGCTTCCCCGATCCAATAGCTTGCCTCAGTCAGCCAATCCTGCTGGAGGCAGCACACCCAACAGTCACACAGGCAGCAGCTGCAGCAGCAGCAGCAGCAGCACCAAGGGCAACAGCATCATCGACAGCACTTTCATTGCCAACAGCGTAAGCAAGTTTGCAACGCTGTCTTTACATGAGTCGCGTAAGGAGCGCCACGAGAAGGACCACAAGCGAAACTACAGCATGGGTCAGATCGGCAACAAGAGCAGCGACAAGCTCAGCCAGCTCAGCTCCTCTCGGGCGGTAAGAGCCGAGGCAGTTAAGACTCTGGGCACAACGCTGTGCCCTCGCATGGAAGAAGTGCCGCTGTTGGAGCCGCTGGTGTGCAAGAAGATCGCTCACGAGAGACTCACTGTGTTAATCTTCCTGGAGGACTGTCTGGTAACAGCTTGTCAGGAGGGTTTTGTTTGCACGTGGGCTAGGCCTGGGAAAGTGGTGAGTGATTCGCCTCCAGAGGATGATATTTGAACCGTTATTTGCTACATGCAGACGTTGTTCTGCATGTAGCACCATTCAGATTGTATCTTTACTGGTTAATTTGACAGTAGAGCACATGGCCTTACTGATCTGCCTCTTGTTAATAATAGATTATTAAAATCACACTGTTTGTTATGGTGTCTGTTTTTCCACAGGGATTATTATCATCTCAAAACAATCCAACCAGCTCCCCCAGTGGAACAGTAGTATAGCCCCAGTGCTGGTGCTGAGGAGGAGTGCTCCCCGCAGCAGAGTTGAGGATGACCAATTCCCTGCAGTGCTTCTTCACACAGCACATACCCTCCAGCATCACAGTCATTCTTGTTACCCCCCCCCCCCAACCAGATGCTTTCTTTATGTTCTTAACCTTGTTAAGGAAGCTGATGCTGTCCAAGCCATGGTTCGAAACGAGACCCTCTCTTCATGGAGGAGAGGTTAAAGGGTGCTACTGAAAGTTAGAGGTGATCTTCCAGGCGGTGTGTTTCTGACTGGCTCACTGTTGCATCTTTGGTCATATCAAACAGTCTGAAACGAACAAACAGATTCCTGATCTCTTGTGCCTGTAGATCTTTTAAAGACTAGACACAGTGTGTGTTGATGAATCCTCAACGTAACCTTTATGTTCACGTTTACTTCAGTTACCTTGAGTGTTTGATGAATTTACCAATGGGGGGCAAAGATGCTGGATTGTTTTGGAGTAGGAGCATATCCTGAAAAGCAGTTCTGTGATTCCACATACAGCCACAGTCCCAGATCTGAACCTACCTTAAAGATATCCTAATCTAATGTTTCACACTTCAGAGTGAATTTTGCACATATTTCCTTTGATACTTGTTCTCTATTTTTTCCCTGTTTGGAATTTGCGATGGCAGAATGCAACATTCTGACATCTGAGTTGGAAGCACTTGAGGAAAAACAGCCTGTCGTCGTTCTGTCTCAACGCTGGATGCTGCAATCATAACTTTTTATATATACGAAAACATTTCTTTGCACTTAATAGTTTGTTAGAGGAGAATGGCTTTACATTTTTGGAGTGTCCGGTCTCTAACAAAGTTAATAATGTAAGAAAAACACATTTGTATCTATTGAACATTTATTTTAATATTGTTTCAGATTTAATAGGTTCTGTACTATATGTAAATATTGTACTTCAATGATTTATGGGTGAAATTATCATTGATACGTTAGTTCAAAGATCCTCATTTTAATAAAATAGTGATATTTCTTATACAGAACGTCTAATATTAAAATGAACCTTGAATATGCAGGTCAACATGTTCCTTTTCTGTTGTACATAAAGAGAATTCAGGTGTATTTTTATGAATGAGACGTTCGGTGTTGGAATCGTGTTAGAAAATCCTTTCGTCTAGCAGGTAGTGCTGTTTGCTTGCTAGCCTGTCGCTGCAGGTTTTACAACATAGGCAGGTAGGCGCAGACGCAGCCATCACTTCAAGCTCAGGTAAACCACAGAAAGACTATCGCTGGTTTAAATCCCTCAACCCCTCGCTCGTAGACTCCTGTTCCATCCTTAAACTTGTGATTTTCATGTTACAACTAAACGATGTGTTCTGCAAACAGGACTAAAGCTTGCGACTCCTGTTACAGTTTGTTCTAACTCTTGAACTGATGCTGAACTTGTGAACAACCTCTTGACACTGTGTTAATTTCCTCCTGACGAAATGTCAGCGTTGTGTGGTGGTTTAGTTTGAGATGAGGGGGTCCACCAGGTACCCACAGAGGACTTGGGATTTGAACCGTGGGATCCTTTTCCTTTATGTGATGCCTATTAAAAAGATTTTGACAGAATCTACGCTCCATTTGTTTGTTTATTCAGACCATTTTCCTCCTGTAACAGCTGAGATCTGCTTTCCTCCAAGCTCATTATGGTGCATAGACGCAGGCTACGTTCAGAAACACCAGACCAACTACATCTCATCCCATTTCCTACTTCTCACTAATTATCTTCCAATATTGAGTGACTGTCACTACACCACTGACAATGTCCTCGTTTTATTATAGAAAAACACTTTTTTCCAAACTCAATGAACCTTTGAAATAATAAGACCACCAATGATACAATATAGCTAAAACAGTTTGCTTAAAATCAACTTGTACCTGGAATATATTTGTTATTTTGAACAAATAGAAGGGAAAACATGAGAATGTTACTTTCTGTGGATGAGAACATAATAAAATGCTGCTTGGGTTTAAAACTATACCGTTGTGCAGTTTATTTTGGAGTTCCACTCACAGCTCAGCGTTAAATTATTTAGCCTCCTCATGTTTGTTCCAACCCAAATCCTAAATTATGGTGCATTCACTGTGAGTGGGACATCACAAACTCTTATGTTCACTTGCCCATAAGCACCAAATGTCACAATTCAGTTTACTGCCAAAATAAAACAACTTCTGGTTAGTGTTACACAGATGAAGAGTGGAAACCTGAGCTGTAAAGCAGGTGGTCCTGTGATGGACTGGAGAACCAGGATGAACCCCGCCTCTCACCTCTCCACCTGTTCAGTCACAAGATCTGAAAAAGAATCAAACGCAGATGTGACTGAGTCTTACACACATTCAGTACTAGATGGCAGTGTTTCCTCGAGAAATTGGAGGGTTTTTTTCTTCCAACAACTTACCTTTTGATCAAATGAGGAAATTACTGTCAACATCCATCATCCTTTTATCTCTTCATCTCCCTGTGCAGATGCATCTTTTCTCCCCAGTCTGTACTTTATATTCCAAACACAAAACAACAACTACAGCTCCTCCATAATTTATGAATCACTTTCGGAGGGAGCACTCATCCCTCTATAATTGCCGTCCTATATGACACCAGTGTAAGGAGAGAAGGGTGGGGAGTGTGATCCTGTCAGGGTGTCACTAAACAGCTGGGACTGACTGAACTCCTGTGAAATACTCACATCCAAGCAGAGCAAGTATCAATCAGAAGTGCTTACACAGATCTCAAACACATCACATTGATGGTAAAATATTTTCATCTCATTGGCTGTCAAACACTTTTCAGTGATCGTATTTAACCTGATTGCACTTAGTATCTGAAAAGCAATGAAAACACTCAAAGATCCATCCATGCTGTATCTTTGGGGAAACAGGCCCCGCTTAATGGGAATTCAATCAATGGACTCGCTCCAGCTTCCATTAGCTTCCTAAAAGAGGGGAAATCATCTTATTTACTTATAAAAGCTCCAAACTTTTGTTTTTGCAGAGTGTGCAAATACCATTATTGGATATTAAAGGCTCTCTGATGCTGTCACATTAAAACAGAACCCAATTTGTTGCAGAGACTTTACAGTTTCAATCATGAAAAACAAAACTCAGAGCTGCCTGTAATTCTTCAGTGTCCAGATTTTAGGAGGATTATAACAACGTCATCTACTTTCTACTTTTACACAACTTTGCTCAGAGGAATTAAGAGCTCTGTGGTTGTGCATCACAGCAGATTTGGAGTCTCCAAATCACCGTGGACGAGGAGCAAAAGGACTACTTCCTCTTCTCATTTCTATTCTGAGCTACTGTAGCTCCCCTGAAGGTGCAGCAGTCCCAGTTACTGAGCCCTCACCGCTGGGAGCAGCTGCACAATGTGCCAGTCACATGATCTCAGCACAGCAATTGCACATTCGGAATTAAAAGTTCACACAGAGAAATTATCTGAGAACCTTTTGCACCACTGACCTTTCCTGTCCTGTGGGAAAACTGTGTTAGGCTCCATCTTTGTTAAACTAATTCAAACACGTGTTAAACTGAAGGAAAGAGGATGTTGAGTGTTAGATTAAGGCTTGGATAAGCAGCAGCTTACACTGCATGCATGTCATTTAAACTACATGAAGACGGTTTCAAGGAGATTATTCTGGAGTTCAAATGGTGGGTGGAAAAAATGTTACACATTACTGAGAGAAAAGGAGAGAAAAGACAAGAAAAATCAATGCAGCCCGGGAGGCCACAGAGCTCAAGCTTCGGTGGAAACCATCGATACCAAGCCGTGCTCGGAGCACTTAAAATGTAAATGCATTTTCAATAGCAACAAAAGAAACAAGAAGGTAGTACGAGAGTCTTGGGATCCCTCCAGTAGTTCAGCATTTATCAGTGAGGGGATGCAGTGGCCTCAACTTCCACATTCTCCCTTAGGCCTCAAGACAGTGATGCATTGCAACAAAATGAAACAAGGCCCTACAGGCTCCAGTCCTCAGCAGCGCAGCCTGAAAGGCAGCTGCATGGTAGCGCAGCCTGCATGGCAGCACGGGCCTGCATGGTAGCGCAGCCCTACATGGCAGCGCAGCCCTGCGCAGCCTGCATGGCAGCACGGGCCTGCATGGCAGCACAGCTTGCAGGGTAGTTCAGCCTGCATGGCAGCGCAGCACAGTCTGCAGGGTCGTGAAGCCTGCATGGCAGCACAGCCTGCATGGCAGCACAGCCTGCAGGGCAGCGCAGCCTACATGGCAGCGTAGCACAGCCTGCAGGGTCGTGCAGCCTGCATGGCAGCACAGCTTGTAGAGTAGTTCAGCTTGCATGGCAGCGCAGGTTGCAGGGCAGTGCAGCCTGCATGGCAGCACAGCTTGCAGGGTAGTGCAGCCTGCAAGGCAGCGCAGCTTGCAGGGTAGTGCAGCCTGCAAGGCAGCGCAGGTTGCAGGGTAGTGCAGTCTGCAGGGCAGCACTTTTCCAGTCAAGCCAGATAGAAAATGTTCTACTTTTCTTATGAGCTCCATTATACTGTGTATTTTAAATGACGTTCTTGACTCCTGCTTTGTTCTGGAAGTCTGATGAAAGTAAATGAAACTTCCTTAAATGGAACAAGTGATCTCAACTAGTCTCAGCAAATCTGTGTTAAAAATATCTTCAAATGAACTCAGACGCCACAGGATGACCAATTTCATGAGAGCGCGGTTTTAGTTCTCGATTTAAAGATGCTCTACCTTTTGTTTTCCCAAGGTTTGAGGGACAATATGTATTCTGAGCTCAAGGTCCTAAAAAAGGAGGTATTCTTTGATGTTAAAAATTACATAATATCACATGTTCGAGGCCAATAATTCAACATTCGTTTTTATTTGGAACGGTTCAAGAAAACAGTCTAATAAAACAGGCAATATGAAGAATAGCTCATAAAGATTTACTTTTTCTTTATATAGGATGCAAAAGATACAATAATATATAATAGTAGCAATTAAGGTCACTGTAATCGAACGTAACTCTTGCAGAGTTCATGGTCCCTGATGTCTCCCCAGCCCCCATTTTTAACATGCGGGGCCACCCCTCCGGCTCCATTGGCTGGCAGTCTCTTTGTGATCAGGAGGTTTTTCGGGAACAGCTGGTTGCCGCTGTTCTGTAGGATGTTCTCGATCTTGGTTTTCTGGCTGGCAGGCATGCAAGAGGCCTTCTTATGGTGCATGCCGCAGTCCCCTGCATGGAAAATCCGGGGCGCTTCGCTCACCATGACCTTCCAGTAGGAGGGCAGGCAGGACACTGTCAGGTGCTGTAAGGACCAGTCCCAGTTGTAGTCATCGTAAGTGCAGAACGTATCAGTGCACTGGAGGAGATTCTGGTACGTGTCTCTACTCAGAGCCATCCCCATGTTGTGCTCCGTGGATTTCCAGGCTTTCACCTCCACCTTATTTGCTTTACTAGAGTAGCCGATGTGGCTGTAGCTCCCTAGAGAGAGGACGTCACAGTCGGCACACTGCTCTCGTTTCAGAGCCTTCATCAGCTTTAGGAGGTGGATAAAATCTGGAGACAAGTAATGGTCCTCCTCAATTAGTAGAACCAGACCTTGATGGTCTTTGAGAACTTTGACTCTGTCCCATACAAAGTGCAGCTTCCACCACCAGTGGTGCTTAGTCTGGGAGAACTTCGCCTCACGGTAGTGGCCAAAGGAGTCTGGGTACTCTGCATTGATGCATCCTAACTTTAAGGCGTCTTTTTTAGGAATGTCTCTCGGGCAGTCCCGGGGGTCATTTCCTGGGAATTCTTGAGGGTACAGCTGAATGCTAAAGGGGAAGAAGATCTGAAGGACCTGACAGAAGTCAACAGAGGCCACAACATTATTAATCTCTGGGGACCAGTAATCATGGCTGAATATCAGCAATATGCTTTCCACACCTCTGGCCTTTCGTAAACTATCCACCAACAGCTTCAGGTAGTCGGGTCGGTTATGGACTTGAACTACAACAACCAGATCATCGTTATGTCGCATTTTCATAAACTTCTCTTCATTTTTTATCGTCTGGTCAAAATTCAGTTGGAAGACGATGCCACGATAGACTAAAGTGGTGTTATTTATCCCAGGTTTGCTCACTTTGCCTTTATCTTTTGCTTTTTCTTGATGTGTGTCATTTGCTTGTATGAGAGGTGGTAGAACAGGTGCTCGGCTGACTGCAGGAGTAGCTTGCATCTGGACCTGATTGTTGACAACACTAGTACTACTGCTGCTGCTGCTCCTCTTCACTGCCTCCAGTTCCTTGGGGAATGAGCCATTTTCATTCTTTTGCCTTCCGCTGCTCCAGAAAGCCAGGCCACAGATGATAACCACCAGAGTCAGTATCACCACCTTCCTCTTGTAGATCCGGAATCTCATGATAAAGGATCAGTAAAGGGATGGGAGGCGATTGTACAAAATGAAAAACCTAACCGAAAACTTGCAGTGGCGTGTTTGTGCTTTGCACTGTAAAATAAATAGTTTTATAAAAGTAGGCGGGAGGCAAAGTGTTGGCAAAAATTCCTGTTGTTGTAAACACAGATCCTGCTGGAATGTCATAGGTGGTTCATGAATATTCCATAAGGCATGATAGTTACAGGGGCGCAGTGGGGATGAGCCACCTGGGTGAAAAACAAACCAGGAAACTGGGTTAATTAAAGAAACCATGACATTCAACAATAAAAAAAAGTGTTAAGATAAACATTATCAGTATCCAGTTCACCTTTTATCAACACTGTTAAATACCAATGATGAATTAATCTGAGAATCTTCCAGATGTTTCAAATCACACCTAGTTTGTGTGAGAGGAGTTCGGGAAAGTCTGCTTAGTTGGAGGAATTTTATGGACTCTGGAAAAGGATGAGCAAAATTTGCATTTTTGAAATTTTGGAATTTCTGAATGATGACCGTCTCCACAGCTGTTCCAGCCACTTTAATCAATCACAATGTGAGTCTTTTGTTTGAAGGAGCTGCTCCACATTCCTCAGCTGCTTATCCCTGAAAGTGTTTTATTATAACTTTCACTTCAAGAAGAATATCACATATTTACTGAAGAAAGAACGGGACTTTATCACCCAGATGTTTAACCCTGGTTTATTGGACTTAAAGTTTGGGAGTTTTGTTACAAAGTTTAAATTTGCAATAAAAAAAAGATAACAATGGGATAACAGAATTCTTCTAGTGGTGATAAATAGTACTTTTGCATCATTAATGTAATTTTGTTACGAAGCAGGTCGGTGACTGTTGTTGAACAGAACCCAAGGCCTCCTTGTTTTTCCTGCATTACTTTCTTTCCTTAATTACATTATCAATATTGATCGGCTCTTTCCATTCAGATCTGCGGAACAAGCTTCCATTTCGTGTTTATTATTAAATAAATGATCTCTCCATCTTCCTGCTGTTTGTCTGCCTGGAGCAGCTTGAAGGATGTTTGTACCAGCAGAATCCATCATTAAACATGTTACAACATTCTTAAACTAACCTGTAGACGATGATCAGTAAGCACGACGCACATCCCTCTAGGACGGAGCTGGCTCCATCAATTCTTTCAGAAATGTTATCTACGCTTCGGTTTCGGAGTGTTTGTGTCATTTGCTTGAGTTTTATGACTTTCACGCATTTGTAGCTTGAAGGATTAGCGGAAAACACTGGAGCTGTTATTTATTATGCGTGCTATAAATACGCGAAGCCTCCGTTAACCGTATGTTCATGCAAATCTGCCTTCAAGTCACAAACCAAACCGTGCCAGCAACGGATTGGATCGAGCTTATACCGGGAAGGTATTTTTGTTAAACTGACATAAACTTCCAAACCTTTTTGTAGTAATTTAAATCTCAAACAAGCGTTCTAGCTTCGATACGTCAGGACTGGGAGCATCTTTAAAATGCTAACAGAGTGTTAGCAACACTGCGGGCTAACAACTTCCAGGCTGCCAGCTCCGAACCTAGCCAAAACACCATGTTCACAACACTCACCTGAAAACTACACCGGACCTCCGGTCCCTTCACCGACACACATGGAAACGGTAGCGTCCCATCCTCCCTTTTATATCCCAACAAGCTGCCTGGAAGCGCAAATGACGGCTAGAAAAAAATCACAAAAACAGAACCACCGCCTCCTACTGGTTCAGTGGGGGCTGGGTGGGGGGTCTTTTATACCGGACACGAGACCCAGAACATCACCGATCCCACTGCGGCTTCTTCAAAAACTTATTCTGCTACGAAGGTGTTTTATTTTTATCTTTTTGTGTGATCAATTATCTTTTTGATAAATAGACGGACAGCCTGTAGAACGTACATTAAACTTTTTGTCACCTATATTAATAATTACTAATATTTTTGACTCAAGTAACTTAGAATACTATTATACTGCAGAAAATTGAACATTCTTGTTTAAAATTGAAGGAGGTATTACGGTATTTTTCATGAAACTATCCTGTTTTTTACCACAAGGGGGCACCATCAAAAAACGTAAAACCGGAAACATAGCGTTTGTAAGCGTCTTTTGCGCATGCGCGTTCGTCTTTTCCTTCTTTCCGACACTCGAGCGAAAAGAGACAAGATGGGCCATCAGCAGCTCTATTGGAGTCACCCCAGGAAATTCGGACAGGGATCCCGCTCCTGGTCAGTATTACCATCACCGTGTAGGCGAAGGAATATTGTGTTAATGCAAGTGACACATGTTTGTCTCTGTTTGTCTTTTCTTATTAAATAAATGCATTCTGTCCCGCACCGCATGGGGCTTCGAGCCGGAGCTAACATGGCGGTATAGGATGTTCCTCGCGCCCGTGCAGCATCACACTTATGAGCGTTTAAAATAGGTTTTAATGTTTGAAATAGATACAGTTCAGATCTAAAGTCAGTAAAAAAAACGTATTGACTTGTTGGGGAAGCGATGCGCTGCATTCCTCGAACCAGCAGCTTCAATGTTTAATTTATCATGGAGACGTGATGGTTAATCGGTGTTTTTGTTGAATTTCAGCCGAGTGTGTTCAAACCGACACGGCTTGATCCGTAAATACGGACTCAACATGTGCCGCCAGTGTTTCAGACAGTATGCTAAAGACATCGGCTTCGTTAAGGTCAGTAACACGATTTTAACTTCATCATCAAGCTTTTCTAACCTTGAGAATAAGTGATGACTTTCTTTCTGATTAAATACAAAACTACACTTTTATAATTTCATCAAATTGATAACTTAAATCTTTAGAAGTAAGAGTAATGTTCTGTCATCTCACCTGATGAACTTGTCTGTTTTTTTCTCTTTACAGCTGGATTAAATGTCTCATGCTGACAACCTCAACTGTCAACTGTCCATTGGATTCTGGCCAGGATGAGAGAAATGCAACACTGATAATAAATGTGTTTGTTTTTGTCTAACAACCCTCAGCTGTTTGGTCATTCAGATTGTTTTTTGTTGGTTCTTTTTAAAGCCTCATTAAAAGGCTGTAATTGATAAGAGGATGTATTCCATTTAACACCAATAATGGGTTGAGACTTTAGTCACCCATGTTGTTTCCATTGTATAATTGGGGATTATTAAAAGGTGTGATCATAATAAAGCCTACCATCAACAAACATTAATTCAGGGCAGGTGTTTAGGACTCCACCCCCTGCAGCATTCAGAATGTGCTCACATAGAAAACGTTTTGAACACATTAATGATACCTGCTGGGTAGAAATAACCTATTCACAGATATGTTCTGAGTGGTTTAATGAGAAGCCATGCGATGCAACTAACAATCCCAGCGGTATGTCATAATATAGAAACAGGTTAATGTCAGTATTGTGTAACAATGAAGGACAGCTGACACAAAAATGGGATTAGAACCTGATGCAATCTGATCTGCAGTCTGTGATCCTATCGTGTTGCATTTATTCAGTGTGTTCCAACTTTCTGTGACTGGAGCACTAGATGGCAGCAACACTGTACCATGATCATACAGGGATGAATAACCCCCCACTCAGAGGGAGGAACGTACAATGATGTTTAGTTTGATTATTCAAAACAAGTTATAAAGGTTAGGTTTGGCAAAATTTTAAATAGGTTAATTTAAGCCACAGTTGGAGTGTTTAGAATTTCTGCGTAGAAATAACTCCGTTCAGATTAGAAACCCAATAATTTTCTCTGAACTTGATGGAATTATTTGGTGAAAGAAATTTTCACATTTTAAAAACTCGTGCAAACAAGCAGCTGACCAACATTTGGAACGTTCTAATCTACTTTCCAGATGTAGGTTTCATGTTTCTGCTGCTTGTTTAAGAAATCTAAACTAAATCAGTGAGGTGGCTCAAGCTTGGGAAGAAAAGGAACATCCAAGGCACAAAACATTGACTTCTACGACCTAAAAAGGACATTAAATACAACTCTGAATTCTACAGAATTACAAGCTGGAAGGCCTGTCCATCATACATCTGGATTCTAAAATCTAGACCTGAGAGAATCGGTGAATGCAGAACTGGAAAGAAGCAGCTGGAGTTCCTTAAACAAGAGCTATAATGTGATTAAAGGACTTTTAAGATCCCAAACTTTTAACAATCCAAAACAAATATTTGCCTCCAAGTTTCTGTTCCAAACTGATTCTGTAAGATCAGGAAAAACTGGTGAATTGAGACGTTATCAAAATGGAACGAATGGTTGTCTTTTTTATTTATTGAGACTAAGTTTACTAATATGAGCAGCTCAGAGAGAGAACGCTCAGGTGTTTTGCTCGAAGGACATCAATGTATTTTGTATCAAACCTACGTGTGTTTCATAAATGCTAAAATATGCATAAAGGCGAGTGTGGTATCAGAAAGTTTCTTTTAATGTGCAGCTGCCAGAGGCTGGGCTGTTGGGACAGATGGAGATGATCACACAAGTCCTCCATGTTGCATCACATCATGGAGGCGGATGGAAGGTGTTGTCTTTGATGTTCAGTTCAGTTGAAGTTTTTTTTTTTTTTCCCACCAGTGCATTAATGCTCTGGTTATGCTACCTCACCGGTGCTGCCGGCTGATATGACATGCTGAAAGATCTGTTTTATCCAGCGTGAGTTTCCTCTAAAAGACTTCCTGTGACAGTTTGCTGAGGTAACGACGCCCCACTTTCCACTTCAAATCATTCTAACAGGTCTCAGATAGTTGATGCACTTGTACCGCTGCCACAGTGAAGCAGGACTTTTGGCTGGTTGACGTGTTGTTCTAATGAAAGAAATGAAAAGATTAAAGGGACTTAAGGCAAGATTTGTGAAAAACTACACATGCATTTCCAGTTTATTCAATGCTAATGGGTCATGAAGCATTAAAAACCCAAAATAACGAGGCCATCCGCATATATGTCTGTTGCCTTGGAAACGCTGTGTGCTACATAATGCGCTGCAGTTCGACGTCTGAATTTCCCGCGAAGTTGTAGGGATGTGACGTAAATTGACGCTGCATGCGCGTTGCCGACAGCTCTTGAACAGGAAGTACATGGCCGCCGTGGACTTGGATTCAAACACTGAAGGTATACTTATGGATGTTTCTGCAGCCAGCAAACGACCTGCATCCACTCTCACCCCCCAAAAAAGTGGCACCACGAAGAAAAAAAAAGACTTTATCAGCGGCATCTCGTGAGTCTAAAAAAAATATGACCGAAGCCGGGCAGGCACCCGCATAAATATTGGATATGCGTTCGGTTCATGGAGGGAACTTCAGCTGCATTTGGGAGTGAAAACGGATGCTGACATGGCTCATTTCCTTGTGACCAGGTGAGAAAACATTATAGGTCGTGTTTAGAGCCTGATACAGTATGAAAATGATGAGATCAAATCAAATAACAGAGTGGAGAGACCTGACGTGAAGTATGTTAGCCTCCCCGGTGCAGTGCTGTGAAGACGAACAGTCTGTAAAGTGTCTGTGCGCGCTCCCGTGCCGGCTTGGCTGGTGGCTGCAGTTAGCC
>SSNP01000039.1:1971688-2004188 GCA_006937955.1 Pachypanchax playfairii | reverse complement strand
TAACTGAATTATGAACGGCAAAAAAAAAAAAAGAGTAAAGGCAGGAACAGTTCATTCTCTGTGAAATTATACAGCAACAGCAGAAGCCATGGAGCAAAACATATTAATAATTACATAATAGTTTGTTCACAACGCTTTTATTTTCTAAGGCAGAAGTATCTTAAACTATTATTTTTCCTTTAAACCCCAGTGCAGGATAAAAAGATCAGAAAGTTTTAAATCAAACAACAAATAAATTATTTTAATTCATAAATTGTGTTCAGTCTGTTCTAAAATGGAAAAGGAGAGTATAGTTCAGTCTCAACTAGTGATGTTTGCAATCTGGGTGTTTCTGATGACCATCAGGACCACAAATTTAATCAGACATGGAAAATTTAAAATGTCAGCGGAGTACATCAGGTTACCCAAGCTAACGTTAACGCTAAGCAAGAAAAAGCAAAACAATTTAAACTCAGAATCGGCAGATATTTAATCTTAAATTAGTTTGATAGGTAAAGCAGACAAAAGAAAGGACATCTCTAAATCACACATTTTTAATGATAATTAAATTGATATTGTCTTCTATAGTTCTTTAAACCTCCACAAGAGGGCAGAAAACGTGTACAGCCTTCAGGGCAGCAGGTTTTTTAGGAAAATACCAACCCTACTAAAGATGTAGAGACTTCAGCGAATAAAATATGACCCATTTACAGAATTATTCATTTGACAGATAAAAGATTTCTACAACAAAAAAAATGAAAAGTGCAGAAAAAGCAATGAGGATAACTAATATTTTTATTGCAATAAAAGTACCAAAATATACAAAACCAGTAATAAAAACCCTCATAGCTAAAAGGCAGAGAAAAACAAACAAATTAGGAACATTTTCCTTCATTTACAGCTGACATGTCACAACAGGAAGTGCACAGAATGATATCACTTATGATGGCTANAAGAGCCAGTCGCGTATCTCCGCAACTGAGCTCTAATTCTTCCGTGTCAAAAACCAGTGCTCACGATAGGCGGGTACTCACCACGCAGAGGCACTGGCTCTGGAGGATGCTCCAGGACACGGGTCCGATGACGGGGAAAGGAGAGCGGGTCGGAATGCTCACGACCGCTGAACCCCCGTCGGAGGTGAGTCCTCGTTCCGGCTCCAGGGGCTGTCTGCACAGTTTTACTGTGGCAGGAGTGACAGCAGCGCGGTGACCGGTGAGGCACTCAGAGCTGGAGGAGCGCTCCAGCATATAGGACTAGGAGATGAGGAGGAGAAGGCAGGTTAGTAGCACTAACGAAAACAACTGTCATAAATAATCCCCGGCCACTCTGTACCACGTTAGGGTGTGTAAGAGACAACGAACTGGCGCCTGTCTGTGGTTCTTCCTCTGTTTAAATACCCAGCTCTCCTGAGCTGGGTAACGATCCACACCTGCAACCACTGATGACTGCCACGCCCTGGAACTGACAATTAGTGTACAGAAACATGCACCACTCTCACCAGCTGCAGAGATCCCCACAGTCACCAGTGAAAACACACAACTTACAGTGAAACCTAGCCATCACCAAACATAAGCCCACACAAAAACCCCAGACCCTGACAAGCGGAGTACATCAGGTTACCCAAGCTAACGTTAACGCTAAGCAAGAAAAAGCAAAACAATTTAAACTCAGAATCGGCAGATATTTAATCTTAAATTAGTTTGATAGGTAAAGCAGACAAAAGAAAGGACATCTCTAAATCACACATTTTTAATGATAATTAAATTGATATTGTCTTCTATAGTTCTTTAAACCTCCACAAGAGGGCAGAAAACGTGTACAGCCTTCAGGGCAGCAGGTTTTTTAGGAAAATACCAACCCTACTAAAGATGTAGAGACTTCAGCGAATAAAATATGACCCATTTACAGAATTATTCATTTGACAGATAAAAGATTTCTACAACAAAAAAAATGAAAAGTGCAGAAAAAGCAATGAGGATAACTAATATTTTTATTGCAATAAAAGTACCAAAATATACAAAACCAGTAATAAAAACCCTCATAGCTAAAAGGCAGAGAAAAACAAACAAATTAGGAACATTTTCCTTCATTTACAGCTGACATGTCACAACAGGAAGTGCACAGAATGATATCACTTATGATGGCTAATTCAGTTTGGGTGATAGCTTAAGGATGTAATTGCTTTTTGCCTTCCAGGTTTAAACCATAGCAGGACTTTTATGTGAACTGAGCTGTTGTCAGCGTTTCCATCTGCTACTGCAAAAAAAAGATCAATTACAGTATGTCTTTTATACTCCAAGGGAGGCTGATTTTTATTCACTTTGTGTCTTGTGGGTTTTGCTGGCGCACTAGATCCACATGGTGTCATCCGAAAAAAAAAAAAAGATTAAAAATGATTGAACCTTTTAAACTTGATGTTTTTTTTTCCGCTTTTGTCTTCAGCTTTCCAAATGTGGACAAAATGATTCTCTAATTAGAGACCAGTGAGAGCTGCCAAGGCTCGTCACTCCATCTCTGCTTTCACACGGTCGCAGCTCACTCATATGGAACTTCTTATATGACAACACCTTTTCTTTTTCTGATGACAGCTCAAACATGAGATGTTAAAAAGGACATTTCTTTCCTGCTGTCAGCTGTTAAACAAGATGTCAGTCTGTAGCCACTGAGAGGGTGACGAACCCATCAGTCTGGGAACTATAAGCTTAAACTTGAAGTTTGTTTGACTTTGAATGGATAATTATCTCTGAGCTGTTCAGTGACGCTCCATCACTTTTCTGTTTTTAATAAATAGTTTTCAGAATGTAAAATGAATGAGAATTGAACAAAGTTTGTGGTTGAATGCTGATTAACTCGAGTTTGTGGTGCAGCATAAGCTGAGAAGCAGGAGGAGGGAGTGCTGCTTAGTTAGCTGCAGGTGAGCAGGCTGAGTGATCGTACATTCCATTTGAACTTGAAAAGTAGGAATTTCCCAGTAGGAAAGTTGAATCTCAACACCACCCCCACTCCCCTCGTGCAAGAATTAAATTTGCAACTCGAAAAGTCGGTAAAATCACGAGGGATCTGACACCAAAATCCAACGGGGCTACTTCCTGCACAATAACTGGTGGTGTATACTTACAATAATAAACTTATTATTAACAATCCTTCTGGCTCTTTAAAACAACTGCACACATTGTGTACTACATCTAACAGTGAGGACATGCTGCTGTGTTTAAATGTGCAAATTCCATCACCATGAATTTCTTTCTAAATATAGCAGAAGTCTGAGCTGATGCAGATCCTGTACGTGGTTCAATCAGGTGTGATGTCATTTCCACCTCCGAGGTTTGAACTGCAGGCTTTTTAAAATCATAACAAGTGTGTGAATTCCTATTATTGCATTGAAAAGTGTGCAGAAGTTATCCTGAAACACAAAAAATAAAAATTGTTATAATAAAATTGGCAAAAGTCAGCAAAGACAAAAGACTAAAGGACACAACTTTCTTCAGACCAACTATTACACACAGACTGCCTTTTGTAATACCAAATCATTTGACATAATAAACTGACTCAGAGGGGAGAAGAAGCCGAGGTGGTGGATCAATGTTCATGCTCACTACAGAAAATGATGAGTTTACCAAGAGAAAAGCAACAAACACAAAAACTGTTTGAGAGAAGTCAGAACTGCTCTGGCTGGTGTGACGGTGATAACAAAAAGTTTGGAGGGAAACTCTGGCCTATTAAATGCAACATAATGAGGTGGAAAGCCTGTCATGGGAAAATCACTGAAAGCACCTGAATTATGTATCTGTAATACAAGTTGGAGAAAAGGTCAAACAAGTGGAGATGTGAGTCCCAATTACCTCTCTTTGTGTAGCGTTCACACCTTCAGTCATTACAGAGTAGAGCGCTGTGTATCGATCCATGAAGCTCAAAAGGCTCCAAAACTCTGACACAATAAATATTAATATCCAGCACGACTGGAGAACTTGACATGTTTCACCTCCCTGCAGGTTAGGTGAGTGATCTGCTCCTTTAAGTCACCAAAACAAGAGAAATGCATTGCTGAGCATGTACTTGTCTTACACTAAACCTGCAAGTTCAGTATGACTGTTTTTTTTTTTTTCTCAACCTTGCAGAGAAAAGATCTTGCACAGCTCAAATGTACCTGTGGGGGCAGCGTTGCCCCACATTTAGGAGTAAAAAGGAGCAGCCATGGAAAAGCAAAATGACAGGAGTTACACACAAAATGCTTTCCAGCAACCTTGATCAGACTGTTAGCTCTGGCTACGCCTGATTGAACACACCTTTCCATTTAAACAAAGAGTATGAGTAAAGCAGAACTGAGGAACGCACAGTGTGAGAGCAGCTTTCATAAAAGAGAAAATCAAAGCGAGAACACACGAAATGTTCAAACAGACAGCACTGATCTCTGATACTTGTTCGGCTTTAGTCTTCGAGTGTGCTGTTGGCGCCCGGCTGTAACTCACAACATTTGGGGGAAAAAAAGGAATCAATAAAAGTAAATTACTTGGTAAAACAATGGGTGAATAGAGAGATAATAGTTTCAATTTGGAGATAACTTCCCACTAATATGAGCAGTCGAGGGAAATTGCAGAGGTCAGTGGTTGTTTCAGCTGGTGGAACAAAAGTGAAATAAAATAAAATAACTCAGAAATGGAAAAGACCAAATAGTGGCATTTAAGGGACTGCAGGGAAATGGTGTCATAGAAGACCTCATCTTTCAGCTCTCCTCGGGCTAAGAGAATGTGATGTTTTCTCTCTGTTGTAATTTATTTCTCACACAGGTCATTGATTTGCAGTCGCACCACATACTTTTATTTTTACAGGCTGGTCTCTTGCTATAATCTCCTGTTACAGTCATGCACAAATGCAATATAAATTCACCTGCATGTATAAATGTATTCAAACTTAAAGCAGCTAAGGGACTAGACATAACCGTAAGCTTTTATGGAAATACCTGCCACTTCTGTCAAGTCTGAATTCAATTCTTGGCATGTTTCGGACCTATGCTTGCATTTTATTATACTTGCATTTATGAATCTGCGATGAGCTGCTGGGACTTGAATATTTAACATCATTTGCATGATAATTTGTCTGAAGTGCATATTTAATAAACCAGCATGTATTTAATACAGCAGAAGAAGAAGTAGGACAGGATCGAGATGTGATTTCCATTATTTATTTATTTATTTATTTATTTATTTTTCCAGAGGCAACGTGTAAACATTTGCTCTGAGCCTTTCTGCCGAAATGCTCCCTCTGAGTTGTTGTGAATTCCTGGATTGTTTGATGAGATAAACAGATGTTCAAGATGACGAGAGAACAGCTGCTTCCTGCTGATCTTATTAGCAGCTGCTAATTCCTTCCACTCTGCCTCCAGTTGTCTGCCTTCGCCACCTAGTCGGCTGCTGCTCGGCCTGGTTGTCACTGTCGCACCTTTAATCCAGGTGGAGGAAATGAACTGTCACGCGTGTTTGATTGTTAAAAGTGGCTGCTGGATTTGTGGTAACAGAGTTTTAAAGTAATGACCAGGCCAGACTTGCTGATCTGCACCTTGGTTTTATTCCTCTTCACATTTAAAGTATTCGAAGTAGGTAATTGAGAGTTGGAGTGGTGTGACAATGTGATGGATGCAGATTTTTTTTCATCTCGTGATGATTTTTTTAGAGTAATGTAAGAATGATGTTGCTCCAGAGGATCAGAGAGAGAGAGAGCGGCTCAGAGGGAGGCACAGATTTTCCTCCTGACTCTGACTCCAGCCATATTCCTGTTTTTTGTTATCATTATTAACCCCCACTCCTCCCGTATCCATTATGACTCTGGCTTTTACTCCCAAAATGACTGGCATTAAATATGACACACAGTCCTTACGCCATCATTGTAGAGGGAGCTATTTTCCTCAAGAGTGAAATTGAGGATGGAGCAGAACGGACACTTTTTTTTTTTTAACAAACATTTTTAAACATTCGAGTCATTCAGCTACTTTCAGAACATAACAACAGAATCCTGCGTCTCGAGACACTTGAAGATGACTAGTTATTTTGAGGCTGATGATCTCTGTCCTGTGATTGCAGCGACAGGTAGTGGGCACTCAAAGCTGCATCTGAAATGCAGATCGACAAGTGCTCGCAGTAGGATGAGGCGCGCCTCGTACAGTCTCTGCATGAAAAGCCATTTTTAGCCTTTCAGCACACACTGGCTGTTTTATAAAACGAAGCCTTCTCGTACAGATATCTGATCTAAGAGGATGTCTTTCACCGCTGTAAGCCTGACAGGAGGGATTACCGAGCCTTTTGAAAGCTGTCATTTCAACTGTAATCATTAATTCTTGTAAGAAACAAAACCTTTGAAGACAGGTCAGTAAAATGTTCCTCACTAGAATAAAACATTGCATAGAAAACAGCATTCTGCACAATTTGGACACTTAATCTTCCTGAAACTTATTTTTCCTACATACAACGACAGAAACTATATAATAATGCATTGTTATTTTGTGATGAACAATGCTTAGAGTCCCTTTATGCAAACTGCCCACCGTCTGTAATCTGCACCGGCTGTTCCTCGATCTCCTCTGAATTAATTGATTTCATCCTGTCCACCCACCACTGGATTCAATACCAGTTAGCAGGATGCAGAGTCCACATATTCAGAGGCCAGAGGGGTATCAGCCAACCAAACTCTGATGTGAGCGATTGAGAGTGATAGGGATCAGTTAGAGACGAGTTAGAATTGATTGGGTGTGTGTGTATACACAGATAAAGAGATCAATGGAGGCAAGTCGATCGAAACTTCACGCATATAAACAAGCACTACAGCGAGGGACACCAGGAGTCAAGAGGCATTAAAGATTAACGCCAAGGCCTCACTTTAGCCTTTCTGATTAAGCAGATCAGATGGCGTCGCTTCCTTATTTCTGCTATTTCAACTGGAATGTCAAGAAGCACTTGAGATCATCAGTTGACACAAATCTGAAGTTGTTCAGCACCTCACATCACTGTGAACTAGAAAGCTGCTAATCTCTTACATCTGGGAGCTTCTTTTGTTTTATTCTTAAATACACTGAGAAGAAACTGTTACAAGCAGATGATTAAATAAGCAAAAATTGGTAATAAAACAGGTTTTACAAAGTAAAGAAGATTTTATTTTAATGGGCTTGAGACAGCTGCATGTAGTCAAACGGAGGTGTGACATTTTCTATGATGGTCCAAAAAATCTGAACAAACTCCTGAAATGCCACTAAAGAATCAGGGTGTCAATAAAATAAAATTAAATTAAAGAATACTAGATGCAAATATAATTAGTTATAAGATATAAAATGATGGTCTGCATGGTGGTGCAGTGGTTAGCGCTGTTGCCTTGGGTTTAAATCTAGGCTGGGACCTTTCTACATGGAGTTTGCATGTGTGGGTTTTTTCCAGGGACTCCGGTTTTCTCACACAGACCAAAAATATGCTTGAGGTTAATTGGCAGCTCTAAATTGTCCCTAGGTGTGAAGGTAAATACTAGTCCTGTGATGGACGGCTGACCTGTGCAGGTGTAGCCCCGCCTCCCACCCAATGACTGCTGGAGACAGACGCCAGCGTCCTGACTCTGAACAGGAAGATAATGGATGGATATAAAATGATACAATACAAAGCAGTTGGTAACTCTGTTGCATTGGGTTCAACACGATCAGTAGTTATTAATGTAGATCAATATTTCAGTAATGTTGGTTTTCTCCTGGATGGAGCTCCAGAGCTTTTGAAGGAACATCAAATCTGTTACACACGTCTGATTCCAGAGTCTCAAATAGCTGTTGGTGTTTGTTACGGGTTTATAACATCATTTGTTCTTACAGTGAAAAAAAATCTTTTTTCATCTTTTCTGGATCAAAGTATCTGGAATTTAGTAATGATCCAGATCAGTCATTGATCCAGATCAGTCCTTGATCCAGATCAATCATTGATCCAGATCAGTCCTTGATCCAGATCAGTCATTGATCCATATCAATCCTTGATTAAGATCAGTCCTTGATCCAGATCAGCCCTTGATCCAGATCAGCCCTTGATCAAGATCAGCCCTTGATCCAGATCAATCATTGATCCAGATCAGCCCTTGATCAAGATCAGCCCTTGATCAAGATCAGCCCTTGATCCAGATCAATCATTGATCCAGATCAGTCCTTGATCCAGATCAGCCCTTGATCAAGATCAGCCCTTAATCAAGATCAGCCCTTGATCCAGATCAGCCCTTGATCCAGATCAGTCATTGATCCAGATCAGTCCTTGATCCAGATCAGTCATTGATCCAGATCAGTCATTGATCCAGATCAGTCCTTGATCCAGATCAGTCCTTGATCAAGATCAGCCCTTGATCCAGATCAGTCACTGATCCAGATCAGTCCTTGATCCAGATCAGTCATTGATCCAGATCAGTCATTGATCCAGATCAGTCATTGATCCAGATCAGCCCTTGATCAAGATCAGCCCTTGATCCAGATCAGTCCTTGATCAAGATCAGCCCTTGATCCAGATCAGTCACTGATCCAGATCAGTCCTTGATCCAGATCAGTAATTGATCCAGATCAGTCATTGATCCAGATCAGTCCTTGATCCAGATCAATCATTGATCCAGATCAGTCCTTGATCCAGATCAGTCATTGATCCATATCAATCCTTGATTAAGATCAGCCCTTGATCCAGATCAGCCCTTGATCAAGATCAGCCCTTGATCCAGATCAGCCCTTGATCCAGATCAGTCATTGATCCAGATCAGTCCTTGATCCAGATCAGTCATTGATCCAGATCAGTCCTTGATCCAGATCAGTCCTTGATCCAGATCAGTCCTTGATCAAGATCAGCCCTTGATCCAGATCAGTCACTGATCCAGATCAGTCCTTGATCCAGATCAGTAATTGATCCAGATCAGTCATTGATCCAGATCAGTCATTGATCCAGATCAGTCCTTGATCCAGATCAATCATTGATCAAGATCAGCCCTTGATCCAGATCAGTCATTGATCCAGATCAGTCCTTGATCCAGATCAATCATTAATCCAGATCAGTCCTTGATCCAGATCAGTCCTTGGGTTCATCTAGAATCTTTTGGGAACCCACCGTATATTTTTTCACAAGCATCTGGATCATTTACTGTGGAGTTACATGCAGATATGATAAAAACAGCTCCATCTCATGATGATAAAAACATTCCTTCACCAGACGTGATCCAGATCACCATCACTAGCTACGTTTACATGCGCCAAATTTCCCCAATCTGATTAAAATCTTGGTCGATCGGAATTCCCAAATCCCTGTTTACATGGACACTAACTGAAATGATCTGATCATGTCATGAGTACACATGCACCAAGCACTCAATCAGGTTAAATGAGTTGAGCATGCGCACAGCGAGTTGTCTTTACGGGGGAAGAAAAAAAAGTAAACAAACTCCGTCCTTTCTGCACGTCTTTCCCGCCCCATCGTGTGCTCGAGCTGACTCACGTTATCCCCAATATGGACCTTCTGCAGGTGATTACCGTTATGTTTGGGTTTCTACTGGTCGCATTAACCAAGCTAGAGGCTGAATACATATTACTACTGCTCCTCCACCACAGGAGAGGAGAGCAGGATGACAGGATGACTGCACCAGCAGACCACTTCTGTTTACCTCCCACCATGTTTTCTACTTGGGTCTGCGAAAGCGGAAAGACGTCACGCTGAAGTTGTACGCATGCGCAGTGGGCTTTTTTCACCCTTTCTTTCCGAATGGGTGTGTACATGCACGTCTATCTGAATGAAGATCGGACAAAACCACCCCTCTCGATCGGAAGTAAATTTCATTCTGATCAGGCTGCATCGGATCAAAACATTCTGATTGACATGTTTACATGACGTCTTTTTTATCCGATTGGGCGTTTATTCCGATTAAATGTGCCCATGTAAACGTAGCTACTGTTTCAACACATTTTTAGTCAACCCCTGTTGTCCTCCCTTTTTACGTAGAATGTGTTTATATTAAAGCTGAGTTTGCACTCCTGGATAGGTTGTTCCTACAACATACTGAATATGTGTGTGTGTGGGCAAAAGGGAAAAACCGACACACACTCCAGCAGAGAGGTAAGAGAAAGTTCAAGCGAGGGTGAAAGAGAGATTTGAGAAAGAGATTGTCAAAATGTCGCGGGTAGAAGTGTCAGCAGAGAGGTGGAGAGGAGTCAAACTTGGTGAGTACAGAGGTTCAATCTTTAACTAATTAGAGTGTGTGAGTCACAGTGAGTGGCCTTGTGTGATGTCACTAGATACCCGTCCTCTGTAGCCACCGCAGTGGACAGGCGCAGGGAGCTGCACATCGTGGCCTCTGGCCTGTGTGAGGAATACGCTGTTCTCTCTTCTGTTTCACTGCTGCACAGCCTGCAGGCTCCAGCCCCGGCTGAGCTGGCTGTGATGACCTGAACACTATTTGTGGGGGTCACACTCATGCCTGCTGTGACTGTTAATGAATGCGTGTGTGTGTGTAGCAGAGAGAGTCCTGTATTTTCTGTTTTATCTCTCTGTATCTGCTGCATGACTGACCGTGGAATCAAACCGCTGTACCAAAAACCGTCTGCTCTGCCATCTTGTTGGTAAATCAGAGCAACACATGAGAGGTAGCGTCAGTGCAGTGCCTGTGACATGCTGTTTTCCCTTTACTGTGGTATCGCAGAGAGACAGGCAGCCAAACGCTGAAGGAGAGTTCCCAGTAATGACAAACACACACTTGATCTTGTGAACCCACATAATAAATAGTTCTTAGAGCGTTTCATCACAATTCAGTCATGCTACGAGTCACACACACATATAATCACCCTCCGGTGTAAACTAGCTGGAAATTTAATCTGTTATTATTAACTGATTCAAGAAAATTACCAGCAATAAAAAGTTCAGATCCAAGTGAAGTCACAAGCTGTTGGTGTTAAAGTTGGAGTGAAGTCTTTTCTGAGTTTATTATCTAAAGTTACCAGAAGTTTGAATTATGAGACTTGAGTTCTTTTAAAGACTGTTTTAGATACTAATGGTGCGTTCACACCGGTCACTTTGTCAACGTCAAGCAACACTCATAACGCTCCAAGTTTGACGTTTGAAAGTTGAAGCTCATAACGCCTGCCAGTCAGAGAGCATAGGCGTTAAAGCTCGTAACGCTGGACCGTTAAAAAGAGCGTGTAGGCGGGGCTTCCTTTGTTATCGGATGTTCTGAGCTATGGCGGATCATATAGAGAGAGTGGCTTGGCTTTATTTACTCCGTTTGTAGATACACCCCATTCTTCAGATGTGTTTTGAGTTTGAGGAGTTTAACCATTTGCTCCAGGAGCTACATATGGATGAGGTTAGCTTCCAGCGCTACTTCCATCTGTCCCGCACCCTGTTTGAAGACTTCCTGCTTCATTCAGGTACGTCACTACGATGAGACGCTCCGATTGGTTGACATGCCGCTTCAAGAGCGTTATGAACGTCAAAAGTTCAGCTAGCTGAACTTTCTGCGTTTCGACCTTTTCCAGCATTTCAAGCATCAACGCCTGAAACGGTCAAAAAGCTTGAAAAGTTGCCTCTCATAACGCTGACAAAGCGACGCAGAGCCGTTGACGTCTGTCTGACGCCCGTCCACCATAGACTTTACATGTAAACTTGACGTTGACGGTTGGGCCGGTGTGAACGCACCTTTACTGAAAAAATAAAGCTGAAGGAGTAAAAAAAAACCTGAAATGCACATAAAACTGAATGCAGTCACTTCAACATTATCTATCTGTCTATTGAGTTTAAAAATGCAGTTATTTTACAAGTAATACAGATTCTTTGCTGGTCTGGGATCATCCTGAAACACATTAACTTCTAAGAACACTAACAAGAACAGAACAAGTGGAGAAACATGATCAAACTACAAAATGCAACAGAAATGAAATTAAACAAGTGGCAGGTTTTACAGCCCTGAGCTCACAGAAATTAATTTTAACTTTCTGTACCTGGATTTACTGTAACTGTTTGGTATTTCTAACCAAAAATAAAAGTACGTTTTACAAAGGGGCAATAACTCTGAGAATATTGATCTCGGCAGTTCTGACTTTCCAGGACTGACAGTTTTCTGTCATCCGGAGACGATCCTGTCACAGACGTCCCATCAACAGCTGTGAGACAGATGTGGGTCTTCTTTATCATGCTGAAGTTCTGCAAATTTTACTTGGTCTCCGTTTAGTGTGGATGGATCAAACTGTATTTTGTGTTTGGCCATCTGTCTGATTTAATGTCACCTCATGGGCCGACCCACCACCATGTGTCAAACTGCACCACATCAGCACCCATATCCATCTATCTATCTATCTATCTATCTATCTATCTATCTATCTATCTATCTATCTATCTATCTATCTATCTATCTATCTATCTATCTATCTATCTATCTATCTATCTATCTAGTACATCTCATGTATATTTCAGCAAGGCAGCGTTTAACTGCATCTATCACTACAGCATGGCTTCACAGGAGAAGATTCCCTGCAGTCCAGATCGTTCACCAATAGAAAACATCTGGAACATCATGACAAAATAGAAAACTAGAAAAGCACTCAGAGAGCGCAGACCTCCGCCAAGTGGACATATTGTAGAAAGTACTATGTCTGTATCCTTAAAAACTTCCTAGATTGAGACAGTAATCCAGATCACCCCCAAAATCTAATTGATTGTTCCTTGAAAAGTTCATCAAAATCCATCCATTATTGGCGGCGTAGTCTAGCATGAAGGGCGATTGCCCTTTGTTCGAAGGATGGCGGGTTTGATCCCCGGTGCTGGAAAACTATGTCAAAGTATCCTTGGACAAGATACTGAAATCGCCGCTGCCTCAGGACGCTGTTCAAGATGGCTGCCCTCTGCTCCTCACCTCACTGTGAGGATGGGTCAAATGTGGAGCCAAATTTCCCCACGAGGGATTAATATAAGAAATTTTAAAAAAAGTTTGTGAGTTATCCTGCTAAGAGACAAACAGACAGACAACCCCCAATGAAAACATCACCTCCTTGGTGGAGGTAAAAATTGAGCATCAGACCAGACTGAATAGATGGATGGAAACACGTTAAAAGAAGAAGAGATGTTACACAATACAAACATCACCCTGTTCCAACTTTTTGGTGACGAGTTGCTGCCATCAAATAAGCTCATATTTTCTATATATAATCAGATAAGATTTAAACATCATTGCATTCTTTTTATTTATATTTTACACAGCAACTTTTTTGGAATTTGGGTTTTATTTTAGAAAAAAATACAACCTCACCCTTTTCAGATTATGTTCAGAAATGTTATGACATGACTCTCCTACTCAGAACTCAGAACACTTGCAAATGTTTTGAGACATTTTGGAAACTCCCTCATGAATGCAGTTCTCAGTTTGTTGCCAACAACCTTGCAAGAGAGTAAGTTTAGTGTCAGATACAGTTTCCTGTTCAAACATCTTCTCCTCATGGGTTTCCTTTTAAAAAGTAACGGATTTTCAATCTGAAGTACTTCCTGTCACATTGTCAGTGAGGAAAGATTTAAAAATTGTGTGCCTCACTAGTTTTTCATCAGCTGGAGTAACATGAGGAGGTTAGGCCCTCTGGCAGTCTGTGGGGGTCTGGTGGATTTGTAACAGGAGTTTGTGTTTTACAGCAGAAATGAAATTTATTCATATTTAGAAACAGCAGCGTAATAAAAGAAAACGTGGAGCGGCAGTTGTACCGCATGTGTTAGGCACGCAGCACGGATAGTGTCAGTAGTGTGTCACATTGAACAGATGGAACAAAACAGCAC
Organism: Pachypanchax playfairii; assembly: GCA_006937955.1. NCBI lineage: Eukaryota > Metazoa > Chordata > Actinopteri > Cyprinodontiformes > Aplocheilidae > Pachypanchax > Pachypanchax playfairii. The sequence goes on along the minus strand of SSNP01000039.1, from coordinate 1,990,416 downwards.
ATTGTTTGTCTCTGACCTGGTGAAGCAAAAAACAGAAAAGAAGTAAAAAGTAGAGAAAAAAACAGAGTAAAAATACCACCTGCTCTCGAGCTGCAGAAGCAGACTCTCATCTCTGTGTGGTGTAATTCTCAGGTTCTTATAAAAATCCCCTCCAAAACCATTCAGAGGGTTTCCTCCACCTCACAACCGCTCAGAACAGCTCAACATGATATACGCTGGTCGTGCAGCTCATTCGTCTTTTAAAAAAGGTCCCTGTCTGATTCCACCTGGCTGAGAAGCGTGCACATACACACACACACACACACACTGGTCCCTGCCCTGCAGACACCCACCTTAACATACACAAACACAGAGCAACAGTAACAAATGAACAAAGCTTACTTTGTGCTTTAAATAAATGTTGCACTTGGGGCATGGCTGTCACGGTGAAACACAGCTACACCCACCGTGCTTCTGCACGAACAGCGAGCGCTCCCTCTGTTCGTCCACATTCTCTCTCAAGCTCCCAAACACATGCAAAAAATATAGGCCAATTTGACTGAACTCACAGTTGCATGTTTTCATTATGTATCTGGTGCACGCCATTAAGTGGCCCCATTTGGAGCAGCAGATGTTGCTGTGTGCCAAAGAGTGTGTGTGTGTGTGTGTGTTATGGTCATTCTGTGTGTGTAAATGCACATACCTGTGTTTTTTTAAAACATATTTTGGAGGAAAGCTCATATGAAATGTTCTCTGGACAAACCTAAAATAGATTTTTCATGATTCGTTGTGTTTTTATCAATTCATAAACGTCTAAAAGGATCTCTGCAGGGCAATAACAAATCCCTCAAGGAGTTCTAAGTCTTCTAAAGGTAGGTATCTTGAGAAGGACCCATTTCTCCTCTCCACGTCTCGTTGATTATCTGAATTTGTTCTCACATCGTCTTCCATCCCAGCCTCTCTGGTATCCATCGCTGTTGTATGTATACCTCATAAAATCTGTTTTAGGTCAAAACTCAAAAGGCAAATCTAAAAACTCGGTAAAGAAACCAAAGCTGGATATCTGACAAAGATCTGAACCAAATTCTGTGTTTGAAACAATCCATATTTTAATCCCTGATGAAAGCAGTAGCAGAGATGAAGAATGTTGTTCCACTTGGCAACAAAAAGAAAAACAGGATGGGCTAATAATTGGTTTTATAATTCCAGCCAAGCAGCATCAAATATTATCTTTTACAATCTCTTCTATTATCTTCACTTTCAAGTGATGGACAGATCAACTCCTGCAGTCCTTATGAGAAGGGAACTTCTCCACTTTTCTTTTATCCGATGTTTGCATGAACTTGGGTGTTTTTAAAATTTAAAATGTGATTCATGAGAGCATTAAAATCCTCGGCACATATAAAAAAGGCCTTCGGTCTCTGAGGCAATAATGTCAAACAGAGTTTTTAAAACAGCCTTCGGTTCTCTCTGGAGGGACGCAGACTTTATTCTCTATGTCTCTATCGTATTGTCTCTCACTTACCTTCAACTGCATTACATACAGTAAATTCTCTCTTCTTTCCTGATCCTTTTATGCAATTTAAACTTTATTATATTCATCTTAAGAACAGCTCTTCACTTCTTTTGACTTTCAGTATTTCAGACAAACAAAAAATCTGTTTCTTATTTCCCAAGGTGAACATTTTTCAATTTTTCTTTATGCTAGCCAGAAATTTTGTCTTTTTAGCCTGATTGTCCAATCAGTTGACATTAAGTGACACCATTGTTTTGATGCAGATGAATAATCTATGCTTACACTGCACTCTTATGGTGCGTTCACACCGGCCACTTTGTCAACGTCAAGCAACGCTGATAACGCTCCAAATTTGACGTTTGAAGTTGAAGCTCATAACGCCTGCCAGTCAGAGCGCATAGGCGTTAAAGCTCGTAAAGCCTGACCAAAAAAGAGCGCGAAGGCGGGGCTTCCTTTGTTATCGGATGTTCAGAGCTATGGCGGATCATATTGAGACAGTGGCTTGGATTTATTTACTTCATAGATCTAGACAACGTTGACGTCGGGTGCATCAGCGCCGTTTGTGGATACACCCCATTCTTCAGATGCGTTCTGAGTTTGGTGAGTTTAACCATTTGCTCCAGGAGCTACGTTTGGATGAGGTTCCCGGCTACGTGCTGTGACGTCTTACGTCACTACTATGAGACGCTCTGATTGGTTGACATGCCGCTTCAAGAGCGTTATCAACGTCAAAAGTTCATCTAGCTGAACTTTGAGCTTTTCTAGCTTTTCAAGCATCAACGCCTGAAACGCTAGAAAAGCTTGAAAAGTTGCCGCTCATAACGCTCACAAAGCGCCGCAGAGCCGTTGACGTCTGTCTGACGCCCGTCCACCATAGACTTTACATGTAAACTTACCGCTTATGAAGTTGATGGTTGGGCCGGTGTGAACGCACCATTAAACATCTGGATGTTATGTGTCTGTGTGTGTGTGTACTTACCTTTCTCCTGCAGCGGCGTGGCAGACCTGATCAGCGCAGGTGTGGCGCATCACTCTCATCACCTGTTATGGTTAAAAGGGGAAGATCGGCAGGAGACGAACGCCAGTTAGTTCCACGACTTACTGTGGTATTGTGGCCTGCAAGACATCTAAGTATTATTTACCTTTACTCCCGAGCTGAGTAGCTCGTTAATCTCACCTTACCTTTGTAAGCCTCCTATTCCGTGGTTTCTACATCACACCTCTCGTCCGGGTGCGATCCTTCCACTACGGTTTCCATACCGACGGCCTTCTGGATCCCTTATCACACTGGATCTTCCTCACCTGCTCCGGACTCCTCTCCCATCAGCCCGGGTTCGTCTCCTCCACCCCTGTTACACGCCTGCCAGACAAGACACACCATCTCCTCAGTCGGTCTGTCCACCCTCCATCGGCTCCACGGTTCTACAATTTTATTTAAATGTCTACATGGCAGAACATCTGGACAGTGGATGCAGCATGAACCAGAGCGACTTGCTACAGAAGTTCTTACATCACGATCCAGCAGATTTTAGTTTTTAGTTGGTGTGTGTGTGTCAGTTTATTCTGTTTTAAACATTTGCATGTAAACATCAGAAACATACCTGCTACAGAAAACATCATTACTAAAAAAGAACATCCTGAAGTATAAAAGAAGTGAATTATCATGTTATTAAATCCCTGGTCATGTGGGTGGAGGTGAGCGCAGCAGGAAGGGTTTTCTAAAATGTTTAGGTAGACGGTAGCTGGATCAAATGTTGTGGTTCTCCCTGGAGAACATTATGTTGCAGCAATCTGAGTAACTTTACCCGTCAATGGTCATAATGTTTTGGGAGATCAATCAACTCAACAAGCTATGACCAATTATTTAGATGAATTTAAAACGCCCTTCCCAACCTCAGTCTGCTCGGAGCATCTGCTTGACCGCAGATAAATTATGATGCACGAGACGTAATTTGGCCTCAAGGAAACGGGGAGAAGGAAGTCACCGTTACTGATTGTGGGCAAATGGAAGTCAGATGAGCTGAGCTTATTAGGAGGTGAAAAAATGGATAGAGATGTACCGGTAAGAAGTTGATTAGTGTTAATAACTGCAATGGCCGCCTCCTCTTTCAGTCACCTAAATAAATGTCTCTGCAAATGGTCAGGATAGCACATCTGTTCACATCTATGAGTTGGAGCTGCTGTTTCCGAGCAGATTCCTCAGCACAGGATGGGGATGATTTATGGGCGTCTTTTTACAGAGCTGCTGACATCCAGGATTGATGTTTCAGAGAGGCATCATGGAGCTTTCCTGTTGAGCTCAGGTGGGAAAAGACAATGAAGTACAGGAAGGAGAAGGAGAAGTATAGCAACACAATGGTTTAACCCTATACTGACAAATGAATCATATCTGAAACATTTATTTTTAAGTCCTTCATCTCTTTAAGAGAACGAGTAATTTCCTCAAAAACCTGCTATTGCTGGGTTTCACTCACGTGACTCGGAAGCCGCGCGAAACTCAAATGGGGGTCAGGAAGTGTTTCACTTGGCCACAACAACACAGCGCGACATCGGAAAGCAACTACAGTAAGGCTTTAAATGGACTAGCACAGACGCGATATCGCGAAAAAATATATCTTCATTTAGGTTATGACCCGTATAGTTTAAAAAATCAGACTTTAAATACAGTCTGGAGGATTTACCCTGTATTGAAGCTATCGACATAACAAACTCTCGTCCTGCATACCTCTTTTTACACTGCAAATCAAATGAAAGCCTTCAAAAGCCTGGAAGTCTACAACTATTTTGTATCAGTTTGGATCAACGATTTAGGATCCAGAGAAGCTTTAAATGGCTGTCGTCTTGTTTTTGCACGGGTAAGTCGTGAGTTGTGCTACTTTTAATTGGTGATAATAATACTATTGCTAATGCTAATAACGAGTGTGTTTATGTGCTAGGATCTACATGTAAATACCTTATTATGCCTTTTTAAATCCAAATTTCTATTAGATTTGTTTGATTTTAAGTAATTTCTCTCTATATATTTCTATAATGTAGTTCAACCATTCACAGAGATCCACAGAACCCCCCTAAAAACGTGGTTTGTGGTCAGAGAAAAACTTGTTTATCTGTCATTTTTGTAGATGTGTTTCTAAGTAAATGTTCACTAAAACACTAGAACATTTATTAAACCCTTTTATTAAACATTTTAGAAAGTGATCACTGCAAACTCTAGCATTGTCTGTTTCTGCGCCTCTTGTTTTTAGCCTGAGATAAGTGATCCATTTCTGCCGTCTTCTTTCGGTAAGTTTTTTAAAATTAAGACCTTTGTGGCACACGACTTTCGAGACACGAAAAAAACGTTTGACTTTCTCCCGATTAGAGCGGTTGCAACAACCGTAGACCGCGCAGATTTTGGGTATTTTTGAGCCGAATCAGCAGAGTTCAGCGGCTGTTACTTCCTGACCCCCATCTGCATTTGGTGACGTCAACGCAACGTCATGTGAAACCCAGCAATAGCAAATCCACAGGAGGGAATTCATGTCTCCGCCTTCTTCTGTCATTGTAAAATGAAGTTATTAAAACCTGTTAACAGGTGTTGCCATGTTGGATGTTTAAAAGCAGATTCTGTACAATTATAATGTAGAGGCTAGGCTACATACCTGCATATAATCATGATGGTGTCAAATCAACTTATTTCAACTAAACACACACAGAACATAAATATTCAAACACACAGCAGCCGAATAAACGTTGAGAGAATCAGTATGAGTACATGTACAGGGTTTTTATTTATTATTTATCTATCCTTATCTATTCAGCACTTTTTTCTTTGTACATACTTGGTTCTATTTTTGAAAAACATAAAATAACTTTTCATTGTTTTGCTGATGACCTCCAGGTCTATTTGCCACTTAGTGATGCCAAGTCAATCGGATCATTACCGGATTGTTTAGAAAGCATCAAACAATGGGATGTTCATTAATTTTCCTAAACTAAACAACCAAAAAACTGAGATTTTACTCTTTGGCAATCCAGATCTTTTAAATGATGTTGTTAGTCCTCTTGGTCCATGTTCTGGTTTTTCAAAACCCTGTGTGTGTTTTTGGATGGTTCTTTTAATCTTCACATACAGGTGAGTGCAGTGGTCCAATCAGGTTTTTATCATTTAAGGCAGTTAGCTAAGGTTAAGACATACCTACCTGCTAATGTCCTGGAACACGTCATTCATCTGTTCATTTCTTGCCGCTTGGACTACTGCAACTCCCTGTTTTCTGGCCTGGACCAGGCCTCCCTACATCGGCTTCAGCTGGTCCAGAATGCAGCGGCCCGCTTGCTGACTGACACCAGTAAGCGGGGTCACATAAGCCCAGTTCTGGCCGCTTTTCATTGGCTGCCTGTCTCCTACAGGATCCATTTTAAAGTTTTACGTTTTGTTTTTAAATCCCTTCATGGCCCCGTGTTACATTTCTGAGCTGCTGACCGTTTATGCCCCTGCCAGAACCTTGAGGTCCAGCACTCAAGCTCTTTTAACAGTTCCAAAGACCCGCTAAAAGACTCGCGGTGACAGAACTTTCTCTGTGGTTGGTCCCAAACTGTGGAACAATTTACCTTTTAACATTAGAACTACACAAAGTTTAGAGCATTTTAAATCTCTTCTGAATCAAATCAAATCAAATCAAATCAAAAATACTTTATTAATCCCTGAAGGGAAATTCAAGTGTTGTTGTAGCTCAGTTCTTTTTTAGGGAGCCATAGAGAGTTCTAGCTGTGGACAGGAAGGATCTCCTGTAGCGTTCTGTGCTGCAGCGGATTATGAAGAATCTTCTGACTGAAGACACTCTGTTGTTGAGTTACTGTGTTCTGAAGAGGATGATGAGGGTTTTCCATCATGTTCTTCATCCTCCTTTGGACAATCAACTCAAGAGACTCCAGTTCAGTCTCCATGACAGAATCAGTCCTCCTTATCCATCTGTTCAGCCTCTTCATGTCACCTGCTCTGATGCTCCGCCCCCAACAGGTGACTGCAGATATGATCAGCTGACAAACTCCTCTTCTTTTGCAGCTCCTCTTAAATCTCTGTCTGCTCATATTGTTTGAAAGCCAGGTAGAGACACGCTGGAGTCCAGGATATGTTCCTTTAGCCATGTCTCAGTAAAACACATGATGCTGCATTCCTGATACTCTGGCTGGGTCTTCAGCAGAGCTTCAAGTTCATCCATTTTGTTAGCAAGAGATCTCACATTTGTCAGTATGACTGATGGAAGTGAAGGTTTAAACTTCCTCTTTCTCTCTCTTCACTTTGCTCCTGCTCTGCATCCACGTCTTCTTCTTTGAGCTCATCAGGGATCCAGAGTTTTAATTTAAGACGCATCTTTTTGATCTGGCTTTTAATGCAGGTGGACTTGAGCATCTTAATAGTTTTTAACAGTTTTTATTGTGAACTGTGACTGTTCTGTATTTATTTATTTTATTCTATATTTTTATTGTTGATTGTCCTAACCTTGGTGTGTTGTGCCTTGTACAGCGCTTTGGGGCAGCTTGTGCTGCTGTAAATGGGCTTTAGAAATAAAATTGACCTTGACCTATTTTTCCACTTGCAGGGGGCGGGACTTAAAACAAATGTTGAAACCAGCCACTAGGGGGCACTTGCTCTTTTCAAGCTTCTGTCTTTAGGTTGATGATCAAATCCAATATCAAATCCTATCTTCTGCCCTCTGGTGGTGGATTTAGGCATTGTAGGTGCTGAGCTTCACATTTATTAATACTGCATGATTACATAATAAAATATATATGATTGTTTTGGGGTTTAAATGTTTGCACTATCCATAAAGTTGCACATGCTTGTTACAACAGGATGAAATCTGTAAATGGGGGAGTGAGAACACCAACATCGCTGAGTCTCCAAGCTTTAAGAAGAGAGGAGTTTAAATAGAAAACTGCTTTTTTTAATCATGAATAAAAAGTGTTCCTATTTATTCAGGAGAACAGATGGTGAGCAAAAAGCAAGGTGACATGCTACAAGAGGAAGCAACACCTCTTTTTATTATCAAGGTTCACATATTTGTGTTTTTTTTTTTCTTGAATGACATTTAAAGGTTTGACTGAGATGGAAAACAGATGAGACTGAAAACTTTAAAAAAAAAAAAAAATTGTAATTTTGTATTATTTATCATCGGTGCTTGTAAACCACACAGCAGATTTTGACGATCATGACAAAAACCTTGTCATCCCGGTACGTGCTTTTCATATCCCAAGTGTTTTGCATTGATGAATTCATAAGTGGGCTTCGTTCCACACTTTTAGGGCTTCTTTTGTTGTTTGCTGCATGAGCTTACGGCTTTGAAGAAGAGTAACAGGCTGGGAATCCAGAAATCGCAGTCAAGCAAATCTGCACTCTGTTCTGGTTAAAGGAAAACAAACTTTTGCATCCGGGACTGGAGAGAATCTTTTCATGTTTAAAATAAATGGTATTTAAGTTCGAGCTTAGTTAGGCTGAGGTAAGTAAACACGCTGCTACTGATGTAGAAATCAAGCACTACGGCGGGATAATTACTGCTTTGAAAGCCTTTCTTTAAACAGAAGCTCCGTTTCCGCGTGTATCCGTGTGCAGCGGCCTCCACTCTGAGCTATAGATTCGTGCCTTTGTAGGGACCCGAACGCAACCATGTGTTATGCTTGCTAATGAAGCCGAGAGATGAGAAGAAAGAGGCCTTGTTTACTCAATGGAGATAACAACAGCTCAATCACCGGCCTGACCTGAATTCTTAATTGGGATCATTATTAAACTGAGGACAACTAAACGAAGATAAGTTTCCAATTTGCATAGCAGACCAGGGATGATAACTGAAGCTGAGTAACACCGGTTAGCTCAGAGACAGCGAGAGACAGATTTTTCATTTACATATTTTAGGATATAAAAAGATATTTAATCAAATTAGTTTTCTTTAAATAGAAAAAACCACACAGAACAATCCAACAGGAAGCATGTAGCTTTACAGCAGGGAAATCTTCAGTGGACACCAGCTAATCTGAACGGATCCACTTCTCAGAATTCAGCAGAATCCGTGATAAAACTCTCCGTCGAACACCATGACAGGTGCCATCTGATACACGTGCTTACATTATCCAGCCACACGACGCTGAGCTTAAGTGAAATGTCACTTTTTTTTACAGTGAGCCTGATTGCACACGTCTCAAAGAATGACACCGACCCAGCTGGAACTCACCGGAGGTTTCTTCGGGTCTGGATATTAATTTCACTCAGATGTGCCCACAGTTGAGCCCTGAGTGCATGAGCGGATGAATGCACCCCCCCCCCCCACACACACACCCACACACACACACACACAAAGGCGGCCCCAGAAACCTCATCCTGAGCCCTTCGCCTGAGATTTCTTTATCATTATGACTTTACTTTTCATTAACGCTCTGTTGGCAGCCATTTTTAAAATGAAATGTCACTTTAATTTGTTACTTAGATGATGATTACAACATGTGTGTAAAAGACTTTATGTCTACATTATGTCTATATACAGCAAAACATATGCAAACACAAGATATGAGCCTTATAGTTCTGTCGAAGGGGCTCGATGAATCAGGTTGTAATTATAAATATGTGAGCTGCAGTTTTTACACCTCATTGTGTGAGAGGACTTTATCGTATGGACAGTGTGTGTCCACATGAACCTGACGTGGGACATTGTCATTTTACAAGTGAATTATGATTAAACGTGATGTCACCACTGTGTACTGAGTTCAGCAAACGATCCAACCTTAATGCTGTGAGAGGTCGTTCAGTAAATAATTACGTTTTATTTCAGGATTTTCACTCGGGGTTCGATGTTTTAACTGATGTCTCTCTACATTTGCTACCGCTGCAAAAAATTATTAGACAGCACAAGATACATTTCCATTGTTATGCTGATGATAGTCAGTTATATTTATCAGTGAATCCCGATGAATCCAATCGGTTAATTTTTAAATAAGTTTGTCTTAAAGTCATAAAATTTTGGACGACGCTTAATTTTCTGTTCGTAAACTCAGACACACAGACAGACAGAGGTTCTGGTTCTGGTTCTGGTTTTTGGACCTGATATCTTTATAACTGTGTAGTCAGTCATTTACTTTAGGTGCATTAATTTATCCTCCAACAAGAAGGTAAAGAACCTGGGTGTTATCTTAGACCAGGACACGTCCTTTAGTTCTCATATAAAACATGTTACCATGACGACCTACTTCTACCTACATAACGTTGATAAAATCAGGAGCATTCTGAATCCGAGCGATGCAGAAACTTTAGTTCATGTATTTATTACTTCTAGACTTGATTACTGTAATTCATTATTATCAGGATGTTCTAATAGTGCTGTTAAAGACCTCCAGCTGATCCAAAATACTGCTGCCAGAGTTCTGATGAGAGTTAGAAGGAGAGACCATATTTCTCCTGTTTTAGCATCACTTCATTTTCTTCCTGTAAAATCCAGAATAAAGTTTAAAATTTTACTTTTGATGTATAAGGCCTTGAACAACCAAGCTCCAGCTTATATTAAAGATCTTATTGTTCCATATGTTCCTAACAGAGCACTTCCCTCTCAGACTGCAGGTCTGCTTGTAGTTCCTAGAGGTTCTAGAAGTAGAACAAGAGGAAGATCTTTCAGTTATCAGGCTCCTCTCATTAGGAACCTACTTAACGTTTTCAGTCCAAAAATGTGCATCTTATGTTAACTGGAAACTTCAAACTATGTGGTAACTGTTAAAATCTGATAAAATGCTAAAGCTGAGGTCACACTGCTCTTCTACTCATACACCCGTCAGTATATTTTTTGTCTAACTGGTTCTCTGAAGTTGACTATGTGAGTGTTGTACTGATAGACTCACTCGAATATTAAATTTGAGTAAATATAATTGTAGTTCTATTCATTTTTGTTTGGAAAAAGCTGCATTTTTCACTGTTTTCAGCTGTACGGACTGATCAAAGTCACTGCTGGTTGTAACTTCTCATTTCCTGTCAGATATGAAAGAGATTCATCGCCTTCAACAAACCACATCAAACTAGTCAACCGTTTTATAAAAGTAATATCCCATGCTACATTGCTCTTAGATTGTCCAGTGCATGCAAGACAGTGTTTATGTTTTTGTTCATAAACTGACATGTGATGTCCAATCAGGAGGCTTGTTTGATATGAAACCATGTGATAACCATGAAGGAATCCAGGTGGGGGTGACTTTGGATTCATCAGGATGGGGGTGAGGGGTTGCAGGAAGGCTTATGGTGCAGATCCTTGAATTCACATCGATGCTCTCATTACTGTCACATATACTATGTGTAGCTTGCTCTAGCCGAGTATGATCTCACCGACGAATCCAAATTGGCAAATATGAAACAAGAAAATAGATTTTATCCATTACCTTGCCTCCACGTTATGCATGTCATTACCTTGCTCCTATATATGAATCAGACATCAGACACCATTACAGCATGGAGTGGGAGGATAACTACACACTCTAACTCTATCTTTTATATAAATAATATGTGGCTAGAGTGGTTCAGTCAGGTCTCTGACAACAGTCTGGAATACCAAAGAGTTTGTCGTTCACATTGTGTGTGCATATGTGAAACTTGAATATGGATGGTTTATAAAAGCACTGAATGATGGCATTTGCTCTCTGTACATCTCAGCAGCTAATAAAAGAACACTTAACATCTCTGCTGTCTGAACTAAGATGTCTGAGAGTGAACAATTCCCCTGCAGTTTTGAAAGTATCCAGTACATAGTTTTAGCAAGTACTTTAGCAAGGACGAAGCCAAGTGAACGTTGCACCCAGAGCTTAAAGACCTTGCATGATGACTAATTGGTTGGCAAATGATCTATCTGCAAACTGTGGCACTTGTTATCGAGTCTGTTCACCACGGTGCATAATTATTTAACAGCATTAAGTCGAACACTGTGTTCTCGTGCACTCCAAAACGGAGCACTTCAATCGTTGCCCAATTGCACTTATCAGTGTGGAGCCGTGTTTGTTGGCCAGAGTAAAACAATCAATTAGAGGCAGAGGAAACAAACACAAAAAGATTTGTTTTTAATACTAAAATTAGGATTTTTCAAAAATGTCTTCAAGATTTCATTCTGGGCTCTTTGGCAGGTTTACATGTCTTAAGTTTGGGAATCCATTTGAATAACTATTAGTTCAGATTTATGCTGGTTGGGGTCATGAAGACATTTTGACATGCAGACCTTCACTTGTCAAAGTCTAACTACAGTTGCATCATAGTCATCAGGAGACACAGACAAAGCAGATTGTCATCTGCTGTGTGAAGACTTGCTGTGCCTCTTTAATTAGCTTCGAGCAACGTGCGAGCTCTTTTGTTCACAAACTGACATTGAAATGACACATCTGCTCAACTAACATGCACAAGCTCAGTCTCCCATGTGCTTCTTTTGGTGGTAAAAGTCTGTTTAGTACTGACATGAATCTGTTGGAGTTAAAGTCACGAACCTTGTTCTGGTTTTATTTCAAATTCAAAGTGAAGACACATATTATTTGTTAATGGTTTATATCAGGAGGAGGTCCAACGTATTTAGATTTTGTGGAACTTTATGTTAATGAATCTGTTTCAAAGATGTCTGAACTACTTTGTAGATACAAATATAAACTTTGTGCAAAAGCCTTAAGAATAAGTAGTGATTTCCCTCTTTCCTTGCAGCTTGTATCCTTTATGAATAATCTAAATAAAATTGACTATGCATTACTGTGTTTGTAAAGAAGCACAACCCCCCCCCCCCATGTCCATTCAAGTAAACACACCAAAACATCCACGTACACTCACAAAATATATCAAACATGCGCTGACTCCTATAAACTATTCTCCCCCCACACACTCCTCCTTTCTTTTCTCCATGCTGTCATGTTGTTTGGAGGTCTGGATGAATACAAATCAGCTGGGTCTCGTCTGCCTAGGTTTAAGGGATTGTAGCTCTGTAAATATCCAGAAACAATGAGCAAATTGAAGAAGAAATATCAAAAAAGGACCAACAGAAAGGGGGATGAAAGTTGGGAGAGATCCCATGATAACATTAGTCATCAGTGGAGGGATGATGTTCTGGAAATCCAACATCACAGGGGAAACAAAATCTGATGCTTTTCAGGGAAAAGTATTTAATATTTATTACAACACATCCTCATATGAATCCCTACAGTGGATTCATACGAAGGAACTGTGATCACTATGGAAGCATCCTTAGCGTTTTTAAATCATCACATAAAATGTTTTGACATTTCTGACATAAATGATATTTTATTTAACATTTAAAGGTCCAGGATGTGAACCAACATCTTAGCATTTGTGGATCGTATACGAAGTTCAACCCAAAGAAAAGTTAAAAAAAAGTGTGTTTTTATTTAAAGGTGTGATGACATCACTGTTTAAACTGGCGTAAAGCTATTTCATGTAGTAGATATGCCCGCATATGTCAACTCACAAAAGAATTTGATTAAAAAACTAACACGGCGGGGGTGTACGGGCAGGTCAGAATCCTCTTCTCAGCAACACGGTTCCTTTCATTAATGATATGTGGGTCTCCCTGGCTGACTTCGCTCTGATTGGCTACAACCATTGCCCGCAGCAAGCCTTTCTTCTCGGCTCCGTCAACAGTCCAGTAACATGGCGAGTGGACGTTTACAACCGTATATGTTCGAGCCTGAAACGTCTTCTGAGGAAGACGGAGGGGTGAACACATAAAACTCAACTAATCACATGAGCGAATAAACAGTGCTGTCAGATGTTATCAATGAAAATAGATTCACCTTCATGATAAACCTGTTGCTCACGGACATTGTTGCTAGAGCGGCTATCACATGTTAGCATCATGAACTCTTCAGACCACGAACAAACGTTTATCAGGCAAGGCAGCATTTTATTAAATAAATAAACTTACGGGTATTGACGATGTGGTCGCCTCCTTCAGGGTTGATAAAGAATTTTTAATTAAAATCAGTTTCTTTGACAATCCCAACTTGAATTCACCCAAGTTACGGAAGCAGTCCTCCGTGAAGTGAGCTGAACATATTTTCTAATTGAGGTTATAACTGCGTGGCACTTCTCCATAAATGAACTTCAGCCACTCTTCTCTTGTTTTTTCATCCTTCGGGAGTGAGTGGAAACTTCCAGCATGGGTTGAGCATCCTTGGACACAACAGGTCCCCGTTTGCGTAGCCATCTCTTCTCCAGTGCAGCAGCACAAGCTAGCGCAACGCAGCTACCGGTGTATGGGCTGGGGGTGCGGGGGGGGGACTGTTTACTTCACTGTGCACTTTTATTGGACGCTATGAAATACGTAGGATGAAATGCCACGTAGGAAAAAATGGTGCTTTCCGATTCAACCGTTTTTTAAATAAGAAACAAAGCGGACCGCCCACAAACGGGAACTTTGATACTCGCTTTGGACGTTCACACGGCCTCATCAGTGCACAACACATCATGATATACCCCAAAAACCTCAAAAAAGTGCATTTTGATGTCATAACCCCTTTAAAGCTAGTGGGAAAAGAAGCCCATCGTCACCAATGTAAATAACATAATCACCTTTACTCGTGTTTATGGACACCTGCACTGATGTGACTATTATTAAGTTAAGAGAAAGTTAGCTAGAACTGTATGGGCTAAGATTACTGTCAAAAAGATGTCAATTATTAATTTGCATTGTTAGCAATTTGTAAACTGTTTCTACCAAATCAGATACAAACATGTAGAGTATCTGTTCTTTATCAGAACACGAGTTAAAACGTTACAACTTCAAGAATTCACAATAAAAAAATCCAAATTTACAGTTGTGGTATTTCTCCTTTATGAAAACAACAAGCAGCGTGAGGCTGAATATGAATCTGTTCTTTGAGAATACAGATTGAAAGGCGTGAGAATCACAGGATTAATAATTGAGCTCAGATACATCGATGCCAGACGTTGGATATGAGTATTTTTAAATTAATAACATCAGAAGCCAACAAACAACAGATTCGTGATTAATGTCTATGTAGAAGTAAACAGTTTTTAATAATAAAATTTTCAAACTATTAAAAATCAGCTGATTTTGTTTGTTGGTTGGCATCGATGTATCAGTGATTCATTAATAACCCTGTCATGGTTTTTTAACAAACAAAATACAACCGAAGAATTTAACAAAACAGTTTTTCTTTTGGATTGAAGAAACATGACGTCATATTTAATCTCAAAACTCAGTTTTATTTATTACCTTTCAGCATTTGAAGGTCTGCAAACCCTTCGCTGCAAAGCTGTAACAGTTCTGGTTTTATCATTATTATTCCTTCGTACAACCCCTGAAATACATTCTGTCATGAATAATATATGCAAGGAAACATTTCAGGTTTTGTTATGCCTCATTCTTCTTTTTCTCTCTCTTTTGCGTTGTTTATCGGTACATTTAGATTTGATTTAGGTGATTTGTTCAGGCTGTGGTGACCTTGTTCAAATCAGCCCCTAAAAAAATTGTATGTTTGCCTTTGTAATGAATATTGATTATTGCTTTTTTTGTGTAGCAACACTTCTTGCAGTAATCACTGCCAACCTCTGCCCTTCACAATGAGATGTTTGCAGACTGTTTTAGGTTTGAGGGGTAGCGTCTCCACTCAGATTATTATCAGACCTTATGTTCAATAGAACAGAGATCTGGAGACCATTTAGGAATTGAAATGTTTTCTCAGCAATAACCTTATAGATTCAAGACAATCTGGATCAGATGCAGAAAAGCAGCTCTAAAACTACATTCTGCCCTTTTATGTTTCACTGCAGGTTTTCTTTTCTTAGCTGATGTGAACGACCACAAAACTCCATCCAATCATTTAGATGATTTTCAGCTCCAACACACCTGATTGAAATTATTTAATTACTTCTCATCACGTGAACACGTTCTGCAGAGACTTGCTCATCCAAACCAGGTGTGTTGAAGCAGAGGAACATCTAAAACCTACAGGGTAGCGGCTCTGGAGGCCCAGGAATTTAATGGGGTTAAATACTACACTACTTAAATATCTTTTTTTAATTGAGATCTGTTTGGTAATTAAGACATTCTGTCCTATAAGTAAAAATCACTCAAGTAATTACATTTTAAGAGTCAAATTATGAACATTTTATAAAAAGATCCATATCATTAGAAGTTATCATTCAGGATAAGAATTAAAAATTTTAAAATCTTTGCTAATCAGCTCTTTATTGACATATCTTTTTTGCTGTTAATTGGAAATGTCACATCTGTATGTTGCAGATGAACACAGTTCTGTATGGGTTGCACTTAATGACTGTGATGCTGTATATCTCCCCTGTGACACTCTTTTTCCTTCCTCAGCAAATTGCTTCTTCCAAAATCTACTGAAGGCACCGAAACAACCTCCCCTCTTCCTCCGAGAAACACATATTAAACAAAAAGCCAATCTGGCGCTTCAACTCTGGTAGAAATCATATACATTATTTTAGACTGTGCAGAAGAAGAGTGAGAATTCAGGAGAAAGTAATCCATTTTAATAGAGCTGTCTCAGAAATTATTGGCAACTCTACCTCTGTGCACCCCTTTTTGGTTCCTTTATAAGACACAACATTCAGTCAGGATGTGTGTGTCAGCACAATACTGTAAATAATAAAAGAGCCACAGTCGTGATTGGAGTCTGCAAGAAATAGCTTTGAGGGGAGAGAATATTTATTCACTTTAATGATCAAGCCCTTTATTGACTTCTTAGAAAATCCAATATTCAGCCTGCGAGGCAGAAAGAATCTTTCTCTTCGCGCTGCAATTTCATGATGGTCTCTGGGACAATAAGCATTTATAACCCTCAAACTGACATCAAGCTCAGAGATCTGTTTGGATGGATTAGTTCAGACAGGGATGTTTGAATCTAAACTCACACGCATTAATTCAGTATTTTTTTTTTAATGTTTTCCTGATTAACCTGCTGCTACATACACATCATGATGAATGTGGTTCATGAACATACGGAAAACCTCCTGCCACCTTTGTCTGAGGCCACACCTGGTTTTTCCTCACTCTTGTTCCCAATGCTACACGACGTTGGGCCTTATAGGTGCTGCTCCTGCCAAGAACAAGACAAAACATGATTTCGTCTGGCACCGCATCGATACACGGTAATCCAGCTGCTGGTGGGGGGGGACAGCAACAAAAGAAAAAAGACAAAGATGGAGAAAGAGAAACCAGAGAAGCAGACTGCACATGTGCTGGAAAATAGTTGGCTTACACTTTTGCAGATAGTACAGCTGCCACACAGAGCATCATCTTGAAGTACAATGGAGGATTGTCTGTACTGACCCGCCCCCCCCAAAAAACCCCAGACACTTCCTGTAAACTAACAGCACATTAAAGTGTCTGCTTTAAATGTCAGACACTCAAATCAGCAACTTTTGAGCTGATTTAAACTCTATCTGTGGAAAAATGCAACAATAAATATCCAAATAAATATCTGTGTTGTTTTGCAGTCAAGACTAAGTTTGTTTGATCTATTTTAAAGAGGACAAAACCACATTGATTTTGACCAACCACAGGCAGAAAAAGCTGCAAAACAGCCCCAAATCTTTCATCTTTGCTGTTTGTTCAGATAAGTAGATTTTATTTTCATGTATATTGTGCTGGAATGAGAGAAGAAGACCAGGACGTAGAGCTCAGACAGGCAAACGATGGACGAAAGGTGACTGATTCGACTTAATGAACAGAGTCACTGTGCAGGAATAATAAAAGAAGAGTTAAAACATGAAAAAATGGCAAATATAAAGAAAAGTTTAAAAAACATACAGACACATACGATATATATACTTAACAAAGGAAATAAGGATTTATATTTACGCAAGATGTTTAGACCAAGATAAACTCAATAAAACACACATAATGAAACACACCACTGAAATAAGGACAATAAATCCAGCAGATTTAACCCTATAATGCTCCTTGTATCATATTTGCTACATAGTTTTGATCATTTCTAACATGGTTGCTCCCAGTTAATGATCCACTTGACTTTTTTTTCAGGTTAAATCATCATTATTATATGGATGAAGGCATTATTATTAACTAATATTACAATTAAACCGTAAAGACGGCCAATGTAATACATGTGATACAAAAAAATCTATTATAAATAACATGATACAGCAAAAAAACGTTTGTGAATTTTGTTCTAAAGGTGCGTTCACACCGGCCCAACCGTCAACTTCATAAGCGGCAAGTTTATATGTAAAGTTTATGGTGGACGGGCGTCAGACAGACGTCAACGGCTCTGCGGCGCTTTGTGAGCATTATGAGCGGCAACTTTTCAAGCTTTTCTAGAGTTTCAGGCGTTGACGCTTGAAAAGCTAGAGAAGCTCAAAGTTCAGCTAGCTGAACTTTTGACGTTGATAACGCTCTTGAAGCGGCATGTCAACCAATCAGAGCGTCTCATCGTAGTGACGTAAGACGTCACAGCACGTAGCCGGAAAGAAGCGGGATCAGCCAAAATGGAAGATAAATGAACCTCATCCAAACGTAGCTCCTGGAGCAAATGGTTAAACTCACCAAACTCAGAACGCATCTGAAGAATGGGGTGTATCCACAAACGGCGCTGATGCACCCGACGTCGACGTTGTCTAGATCTATGAAGTAAATACAGTGGGGCAAAAAAGTATTTAGTCAGCCACCAATTGTGTAAGTTCTCCCACTTAAAAAGATCAGAGAGGCCTGTAATTTTCATCATAGGTATACCTCAACTATGAGAGACAAAATGAGGAAAAAAAATCCAGAAAATCACATTGTCTGATTTTTAAAGAATTTATTTGCAAATTATGGTGGAAAATAAGTATTTGGTCAATAACAAAAGTTAATCTCAATACTTTGTTATATAGCCTTTGTTGGCAATGACAGAGGTCAAACGTTTTCTGTAAGTCTTCACAAGGTTTTCACACACTGTTGCTGGTATTTTGGCCCATTCCTCCATGCAGATCTCCTCTAGAGCAGTGATGTTTTGGGGCTGACGCTGGGCAACACGGACTTTCAACTCCCTCCAGAGATTTTCTATGGGGTTGAGATCTGGAGACTGGCTAGGCCACTCCAAGACCTTGAAATGCTTCTTACGAAGCCACTCCTTCATTACCCGGGCGGTGTGTTTGGGATCATTGTCATGCTGAAAGACCCAGCCACGTCTCATTTTCAATGCCCTCGCTGATGGAAGGAGGCTTTCACTCAAAATCTTACGATACATG
>SSNP01000039.1:1933414-1971349 GCA_006937955.1 Pachypanchax playfairii | reverse complement strand
GTGTGTTACTGATGGTAGCCTTTGTTACTTTGGTCCCAGCTCTCTGCAGGTCATTCACTAGGTCCCTCCGTGTGGTTCTGGGATTTTTGCTCACCGTTCTTGTGATCATTTTGACCCCACGGGGTGAGATCTTGCGTGGAGCCCCAGATCGAGGGAGATTATCAGTGGTCTTGTATGTCTTCCATTTTCTAATAATTGCTCCCACAGTTGATTTCTTCACACCAAGCTGCTTACCTATTGCAGATTCAGTCTTCCCAGCCTGGTGAAGGTCTACAATTTTGTTTCTGGTGTCCTTTGACAGCTCTTTGGTCTTGGCCATAGTGGAGTTTGGAGCGTGACTGTTTGAGGTTGTGGACAGGTGTCTTTTATACTGATAACGAGTTCACACAGGTGCCATTAATACAGGTAACGAGTGGAGGACCGAGGAGCCTCTTAAAGAAGTTACAGGTCTGTGAAAGCCAGAAATCTTACTTGTTTGTAGGTGACCAAATACTTATTTTCCACCATAATTTGCAAATAAATTCTTTAAAAATCAGACAATGTGATTTTCTGGATTTTTTTTCCTCATTTTGTCTCTTATAGTTGAGGTATACCTATGATGAAAATTACAGGCCTCTCTGATCTTTTTAAGTGGGAGAACTTACACAATTGGTGGCTGACTAAATACTTTTTTGCCCCACTGTAAATCCAAGCCACTGTCTCAATATGATCCGCCATAGCTCTGAACATCCGATAACAAAGGAAGCCCCGCCTTCGCGCTCTTTTTCGGTCAGGCTTTACGAGCTTTAACGCCTATGCGCTCTGACTGGCAGGCGTTATGAGCTTCAACTTCAAACGTCAAATTTGGAGCATTATCAGCGTCGCTTGACGTTGACAAAGTGGCCGGTGTGAATGCACCATAAGGCTTCGTAAACATCTCAGTTCCAAATAATCAGAATTTTCTGGCTATTTTTTAATAAGTTGGGTCTTACAGGGTTAAACAGAAATAAAGGAAATGTATACAGTAAACAAAATATTTTTTAGAAACATGTTTTAGATGCTGCAACTTGGGAAATTAAAGGTTGATCACAGTTTGATTAACTGCAGACTTCTGGTTCTGTTAAAGGTGTTTCTGAAACATCAACATCCACATCGTTAAACAACAAAAATAGTTCATTTTGATGAAAAAAAAATCCAAAGTGAAATAACAAATAAATAATAATAAAAGACTTGTTTTTCCTAACAGGGCAATAAAATATTAAAACCACATGCTTAAACACACACCTTCAATATTTGTGAACATATGAGATTGAAATTTCAATAAATGTCAGTTGTAATAACTAAAACTTCCATTTTTCATTTTTCTTCACCCCACATGTCAAACATCAATCACAAAGCTGTAAACAAATATATGATTATATCCTGCTGCAACAGGGAGACAATCAGGAAATAGGCTGTTTAGGTCCGACTATTTACTTTGCATTGATTTTACACTTGGACCTTGCGGTGGACTTGATAGAAAACAGACATTTAAATATTTTCCAGGACATTTTAAGTATTTTATTACTACTTTTGTTTCAAAGCATTTCCCACCATTTTTTTTCAGACTTACACTGACTAGACAAAATGAGACTAGAGACTGTTTGATTGCAGAAATAAAACATGCAAAATCCGGAATTTACCTACAAATTTTCTTCATTAGTCTTTAAGTCCTCAATAAACCCAAATAAAACTTTAGCACAATATAAAAGGGTACATTTAATCTTTATTGTTGTTCTGTAACAACAGTTTTTCTATATTTTTTAAATCTATATTTGTTAATTTTTTTGTAGTTATTGTATGTTTACACATGAATTAGCTTGTTTAAAGGTGATATGACCAAATTCAAATTGCCTAGCTTAGAATGTCAACAAATGTAAACAAAGTCACAGAACTCTCAGCCCCTCACGTCGGGTAGAATTCCTAAGCCACGCCCCCCCAGGTTTGGAAACACGCGTAGCCCCAGAAGACGACCGAGTGCAAGACACTGGTCCACAGTTCATTCAAGTACCGTAACATGACGGAATCACCGGTAAGTGAAAACAATATAACAACAAACAACTGACATTAATTGTTACTTTGTCCTGAACCTGACGTGGAACCAGCCGGCGGCTGTTTCTCCTGCTGTGACATGGTAGAGCGGCGAACACTCCCAGCAGTGGTGTGCTGCAGTAATATGTCTCAGTTTTTTAGGAGCACAGAAGCCAAATAAATGCGGAAGTCCGTATGGCTGGAGAGACTGTCCAATCATTCCTTCCGGGTCGAATCATTTGATTGGTTGATGTTTTTAGACAAATACGGAGAATCACTTAATTATTTTTTTTTAAATCTTCACAACATATTTTTCTCCATGCTGTGTTAAAACGTTTTTAAAGGGCATGAAAAAAATATGTTAAGCTAATTTGTTATATAAATTAAGGATAGCAGCTTTAATGCTTATTATTTAGGTAAACAAGTAGAAAATTGACATGCTTGTTTGCATTGCCTTCTGTTTAAGATCAAATTTAAATTCAACAATTCTGAGACATTATTTTAAATTACACATTATATTGTCACAGTGCCTGTAGTTTTTGTTATGCCAGCAATAACTTGCATTTCCCAAATTTTATGATTCACAAGCTTTAACTGTCAAACGGATCCATTTTTTTCTTCAATATTGCAGCTCCTCTTGCCACCTTCTACCTTAAAGGGCTCAGTTTTACCTTGAAGAACCCCCACAGTCTCAACCTGAGCCTGTACAGATTTAAAAAGTTTCTGTTTATTCTGTGTTTTTTCTCTGCATTGGCACTGAACACAGTTGGCATACACAAACATACTTAGCAGCACTTAAGTCCCCATGGATACACACTGAGCAGCAGTGAAATGTGGAGTGAAATTCTGACGCAAAGCCAGACGAACGAGAACAGCTGCATTTGTGCAACTGTCACTTTGTGTACGCGGCTTTATATAATACTGGTGCGTGCGACGGAACAATGCCAGCTAATATTTGGAGAACTGTAAAGCATCATCACATGGACAACACAACTCCATGTTAAGAATTAGTGTGAGGAGAAGAAAAAATGAAAAAGATTTGACTGTGTTGCTGTCCTGAGGATGGCAGTGTGGAGACATGCAGAGATAGACGAAGGGTACAGTATAGCTGCACAGCTGATCAGGCAAAAGCTCGATTCTAACAGAATGTTCTGACTCATTATGCATATTGATAACTTCCTTTAGCTCGAGGGAGAGTGAAAAGAACATGTGTATAGACAAAACACCAGCCAAAAATATGGATTTTATTATTACACAGACAATGTTTATGAATATTACGTGATTATATGTCCTCAATTAGTTTCTTCTAAAAAACATTGTAAGGATATAGTGTTGGGTGCACGGGGTCTGCTGGTGGTCTGTCTCTCTGACCTTTCAAAGCTCATTTCTGAGACTTGTCTTCAGGTTAAGTTTGATTTGAGGTTATTCAAATGTCTGTTATACTTTTACATGTCAGCCTTACATTAATACTTTAAAGAGGCCATTTCACACAAATTTCAGGACTTTGTGGTTATTTCTTAAATATTAACCAGTAATATGAAACATTTTATATCTAAAAAATGTCAGGAAACACTGATTAACAGACCTTTCAATCTGTTTGCATTAAAATCTGGGTGGTTCCGGCTCCTTCCGTCAGGTTGCTTTGGCAGCAGCTCGTTCATATTCATTATTCGGATTTGCTGGACTCTGATTGGCTAACAAACCAGCCTATGAGAGCAAGGTATACTGTTTCCTGCCCAGCTGTGCATGGCAACATCAGACGTTCTCTCTTCCTGTTTGCTACGTCTTATGCTAACAGCTTTTAGCCAGCAGCATGCTAGGTGTTATGCTAACAGCTTTTAGCCAGCAGCATGCTAGGTGTGGTTTCAACTGCAGGAGCTGATGAATACTAATGAACAAAGGAGTTGTGATGAAACAGATACAGGCTGTTCGGACTCGGGAGAACTCAGGTTTTATCACCACCTGCGTAGTTTGAGAGATAAAAACTGAAAGAGAAGTTGTTGATCTGTTTTCACCCACTATGAAGGTAAGAACACCTGTGGAGCTAAAATATTTAACAGAAACCTCAGAAAAACCGTTTTTAATGGAAGGGCCTCTTTAGCACAATGTTCCCAGATGTGGGTTCTGGACCCGCTGTGGGTTTTTAAGGATTTGTAATTAGCTTTGAATTCAGCGTAATATCGTGTAAAGCCTTAAACCTGAAACCCGGAGAAACTGAGCCAAAAACGCAAAAAGAAATATTCTGTGGATGATTTATCCTTCAATGCTTGCCTCAATAAAAATCTATTTTCAGTTTGTAGTTTATCTAAAAAACAAAAAAGGAAGAAAAAAAACAACAATAAAAAACCAAACTCAAGACAAAAAAAGGAATCTGTGGTGACATTCAGGATGTTAACAGATTGGATTTTCATTCAAAAGCACAAGTGTGTTCAGAGCAGGTAGAAAACAATTTGAGCAACACTGTGAGTCATTGTGTGTGTGTGAGTTTGATAGAGAGATGCTGAGTGGATGGACAACTAATCAATAGCTGGAGTGCAGAACAGATGAACACAGCAGATACTCATTTCTGAGGTAAATAGCCCCATGCTTATTGTGACCAATTGAGTGTGTCATTGATTAATTACTGAGCACACTCAGAGGAGATCCTCCTCAGTACGTGAGCGCTGCACTCAGACCGTACTGTCCTTGCTCCAGAGGCAATGTTCCTCATTGTGCTGGAGAAGATATTTTCTATTATATGAACCTATTTATATTCTGGAGCTCACAGCTGTTTAGGCCTTTGGTGACAGAGACCCTTCGGAAACTGTCGTCCTTTGACTCATAGTTCACGGATGAATGGCCAAGTTAAAACCTATCATGTTGTATATTGTCAAGGCAGTTAAAGCCTCCATACTGAATATAGCACAACATCAATTAGTTATTCTAATTACTTCTCCAGATGCTCATATCTTAAGAAGCCCACAGTATAATGAGTTTTTAAAACAGAAGTTTTAATTTCAATCTTTTAAAGAAACTTTCATTGTGTAAACCAGGGGTCATCAACTATATTTGTCAGAGGGCCAGCGTTTTACCAGACAGTCTCCTTGGGGGCCGGACCCCCAAGAAGAAAATTAAATAAAAATCTAATTTTGACTTAACATTGTGTTTAATGTTTATACTTTTTCCATTTCATTACATAACTGAAGGCATTTGATTCAGGCTCCCATCACCTATACCACAGTCAACCACTAGGAGTTGCTTTAATAGTGTGGACCACTATTTTCTTTTTGATTCTCACAATTTTCTTCCTTCCACCGCGTGAGTGTGTGTGTGAATGGGTGAATGACAAAAAAACTGTAGTGTGGAGTGCTTTGGGGGTTGTAGGACCTGAGTAAAGCGCTATACAAGTATTAAAAAAAAAAAAAAATTGGAATCCAGCCAGTTGATGATCAGTGGTGTAAACCTTTGTGTGATTGTAAGTCTGATCAGCAGTATTAATAAAAGTGTTATTTAAATAAAACAAACAAGGCTGCCAACTGATGAAGTGATGGTCTAAAGACATTGTTTATGTCAAAACATTTCAGGGAAATGAAGGACCAAAGGATGTGGTACTTAAATAGAACTGAGTGAGAGGAAACAAAAGCTGTGTCCAAGTTCAGGGTCTGCATCCTGCTGAGGGTCCTTCCTACCCGGTATAAGTAGGACGGATCCTTCAAGAGCACAAAAGCCAAAAAGCCTACCCTTCCTACACTCTGCGCATGTCCTGTCGCCTAGCAACCGAGATGACCCTAAACAAAAGCATTGAAAATGGAGTGTGAACGAGGTTTCCTTCTTCTCACGTTTATTCTGCAATTACTTATTAAAATGTTTCCTGTGTTCTGTAAATAGTTTTATTTCAGTAAATTATTGAATTTTTGTATCGTAAATATTTTCTACATGTCATAAACAACTCAAATACCCTATATAAAATTCATTTTCTTGGTATTAACGATCAACTTAAAAATAAGGGAAATAAAAAGTAAACACAATGAATTAAGTATGAAAAAGTATTGCTTTCAATCAGTTTATTCTTAAAGAGGCGCTTCCATTAAAAACAGTTTTTCTGAGGTTTCTGTTGAATATTTTAGCTCCACAGGTGTTCTTACCTTCATAGTGGGTGAAAACAGGTCAACAACTTCTCTTTCAGTTTTAATCTCTCAAACTACACAGGTGGTGATAAAACCCGAGTTCTCCTGAGTCCGAACGGTCGGTGTTCTGAGAAAACAGCATACCTATCAGAATGGCGTACCTTCGGTTAATGCGCATGTGCAGCAGTGAAATTTGTGGTAGTGTGCATGCTTAAAATTTGGACCATCATTTCAGCAAAAAGCATAATTAAAGAACAATCAGTTTTTGAATAAATAAAAACTTGTATTAAATAACTTTTTTTTTTTACATTTCAGATCATTTTCTTTTTAAAGTAGCCATTACAGTAAGACACTTGTCTTTCTTTATGAAACTTGGAATTAAACTATTTGAAAAACTAAACTACAGTACTTTGCTGTTCATTACAAACAAAAAGAACAAAACTAATGAAATTTAATAAACACATAATCAGAATCAATAAAGATAAACAGAAAAACGAAAAACAAACATTCGGTCCAAATAGATAAAAAAAACAAAAGTTAGTTTGTTTAAACTGTTAGTGACGCTTCAATAACTCTGATGCTTCTTAAAACGTTTGAAAGCAGCACAAACAGGAGGTTCAGATTACCTCAGCAGCAGTTCAGCTGCTCAGACACTGCAGATATAAAAACAACATGTAATAACAGTGTGAATGTCACAGCAGTCACACTGATGTCAAAAGCAGACACTTTAAAGAAATCTGTTAATAGACGTTCAGTCCTGCTTCTCATGTCACTAAGTGTATTGAGAGATGCAGTGTTTTCATAAAAGCAAAGAAGAAGAGGTTTGAAAGTCTGAACCTCAGCAGGGGGTGAATCACGCACACAACTCTGCAGCATCTATCAGACAAAATGCTTTTGAAGAACCGTGTTTCTGAACTGAGCATCCCAAAGAGAGACTTGAACCAGCTGACTCTAAAATAGGTCAGTGTATACCTCCCTGTCTCTTCCAAAAGCATTTGGGTTTTGTGAAGTCTTGGTAGAACCTGAGAGAAGATCTCGTTAAAGAAACATGTTTTGCACTAGAGTCATAATTCCTTTCAGCTTTTAGTAACTAATTAGAAAGCTTTCCCAAGAAAAAAAGGGCTGCAGGAACGTCTGTGATAAGGAAAACACTTTTCGTTAAATGTAAGGGAATGAGCAACATCAGCTGGAACAGCTGGCTGAAGAAAAGGATTTTTTTTTTTAAATAAGAAACAATGACAATCTGGGCTTCTTGCTTAAAACAAACAGTTTTTTCTGATGAATGTTTTTGATCAGTATAATTTTCAGAGAATTTTTCATCCAGATACAAACTCTTTAGCCTCTTTCTGCAGTTCACACAGGTGTGTCTAAAAGAACTGCACAGATGATGTTCACACTTAGACAGAGCTGTGCATGGATCACATGTTTTTGGAAGTCAGAGTGAAAAAGCAACCTGATATATTTGAGTTTTAGCTGCAGTTGATTGTTGCGTCTCTTCATCTGCACTGGAACAAGTCCACATAAACATTATGAAGCCTGATCATGTATCAAGTAATAGCCCACATTAGAACAATGTGACTGCATCTGCATAGAAGTGCTTGTGCCGTGCACGAGTGCATGTGACCACGCAAATGAGCCATTCAGTTCCAAGGTTACGTCTGAGGTGCATCATACAGATGCACCTGTCAGCTTTGGTTTGTGAGTCTCGCTTCTCAGTTGTGTTCCTGTTTTCATACTTTCTCCATGTGCACACACAAACACACACACGTAAAGATCTGTATGTAGTATATCTCACTTTCCCCTTGAGTTGTTTTGTTGTTTATCAGTGTTCTTTTGATTGAAAAAAATAGGATAAAAAAAAAGGCAAACCTCTTTCCAATGGGGATTTGGAGCTCGATGTGCTGTTCTTTCTATAGTCTGTAAGTCACTCATTGTTCAGGGCATATTGCAGTATTAACATATTGCACTGAGATAAGTTTGCTTCTGCAGAAAACTGCCAACTTCCAACCAATCATATTTCACATTTTTAAATCACAAAAAATGGTCAAATAAATTACAAACAGTGAAAAGAATAATGAAGCAAAGCTTCCAACTAACTTCGAATGTGAACATACTCTAAACCAAAATCCCGTTTGTCTATGAAACATCAACAATAATAAATAAATTTTAAACAGCTCCTTGGAGAAATTAGTTTCAGAATTGATCAACAAGTCTTGCAGTGGAGTTTCTCTTGTTGTAGGATCAGATAGACAACATTACTTCCACTCCTCACTTCTCAGTTTTAATGCATATTTATACACACATCGCCCTCTGATTATGAGCGTTCAATTTATATGTGCCCTGCAGCCATAAAACTTCATGATTGCACATTTTATTTGCATGTATAAGTAGTTTGCCCATCCTGTAAAATAAAATAAAGTATTTGCATATTTTTCAACATGCTTTACTTAATAACATTCAGCCGATATGGAGCAGAAAACCCGAGCCGCGTGACGTCTGCGCCCAGCCGTGTTTTCATTTTCCGCTCTCAGTGGGACATTTCGGAGCCCATCCACACCGTATATAGTGTTGTTTATGTTCTGCTTGTGAGCGGAGCCATGCTGCGATGGTGCACCGCCCTTGACTGAGCTGTAATGACACCACTGTGAACTGTGCTGAGTGACTGGCTGAGGCATGCACAGTCACACAAACAACAGGGTAAAAAAGAGATGGGGACATTGAGATGGTTGTCTTTGTCCGGCTTTCAGCAATGTTATGTAGTGTCTGTAACATCAGAGCAACTGTTGTTTTCTTGCAGAGTTTCAGTCCTGTGTTTCTGTTTCATCTTGCACAAGGCGGTTAAGCATTTTCACAGCTGTAATAGCCTCCATGCAATGATAATCTCAACACTTCCTGTTGCTGTTTAACAGCAAAATCCTTCCAGCAGAGCAGAATCCTGCACACTGGAAGGATGAATCCCATCACACTCCTCTGCAGGTCTTCACTTAAAGAATTCAAGACTGCAGATTGACTAATAGGAATGCATGGAAGATTCAGCAAAGGTGATGCAAATTGCACTATGAATAGAACTGTATGAGGTTCTGCTGTCCAGCTAGCAAATTGGAAATTTGTATTGCCACTGGAATAAAATAGTTTTTATTCATTGAAATATTTTAGCTCCACAGGTGTTCTTACCTTCATAGTGGGTGTGAAAAGAGGTCAACAACTTCTCTTTCAGTTTTTATCTCTCAAACTACGCAGGTGGTGATAAAACCAGAGTTCTCCCGAGTTCAAACGGCCTGTATCTGTTTCATCACAACTCCTTTGTTTGTTAGTATTCATCAGCTCCTTCAGTTGAAACCACACCTAGCATGCTGCTGGCTAAAAGCTGTTAGCATAAGACGTAACAAACAGGAAGACACGACGTCTGACGTTGCCATGCGCAGCGGGGCAGGAAACAGTATACCTTGCTCTCATAGGCTAGTTTGTTAACCAATCAGAGTCCAGCAAATCTGAATAATGAATATGAACGAGCTGCTGACGATGCAGCCTGACGGAAGGAGCTGGAACCACCCACTGTTAATCAGTGTTTCCTGATGTTTTTTTAGATATAAAATGTTTCATATTACAGGTTAATACTTAAGAAATAACCACAAAGTCCTGAAATTTGTATGAAATGGCCTCTTTAAACACATCACAGTGGCTACATCCAACTGCCAATAAGGAGGAACAATTCACACCTGCACAGGAGGATGGAAAACAAGGTAGTTTTTTATGCATAATTTAGTAAACAAATATAAGAAATAAAAATCAAAGACTTTGATGGCTTCTTAGATTAGAACATTAAAAGTACTCTCTCAGCTACAAGCTTGCAAACCAAATTTAAGTAAATTTTATTTCTTTTTTAATTCCACTAGTTTTCCTACTGAAAAAACTCTAAAAAATAAATTCCAACCTACTCCTGTCCCATTCTGACTGCTGATCCTGTAGAAAGTTTAGCTCTATTTACTCATAAAGTGGGCTGCCAAACCCTCTGAACAGCTAAAAAAAGAGAAGAATTTAGAGTCAACAAACCAGAAAATGAAATCTGTCTTGCATGTCAACATGGTTTTCTGGCTGATGAAGTCACAATGAAACAAGGGTATTGGTCTGTTTGTGTCAGAGTGTGAAATCTTCCAAAAATATACATCTGCAGCAATGACAGAATTTTTTGCTGTAAACTCAAAATAAACTTCAAACAATCCCTTCCAGCTGTGGACAGCTTCGACATGTTGACACGCTTCAGCTCCAGTCACTCAGACATGGAGGAACATCCTCACAGGTCAATTATAAAATTCATTTTCTATTGAAAACTTTTCTAATTTTTTCCTTCCAAATAAAATCCTGATGAAGTTTGAAGTGAAACGACATCAGAAGAAAAGCTGATCTTTGTGTTTCAAATGCTCCACAGTAGATGTACCAACTTCAACATTTCTCAGAGTTGTTGGTTCATCAAACATTTTTCTGTATTGAATCCCATCATAGAGTCAGAAACAGAAAAAGCGCACGTGATTTGTGTGATTCGATGGAGAGTCGCCGCCATTTTCAAAAAGGGAATCTGTCGTCAAATTAAGGGCTTAAAACTGCCTCAAATGCAGCCGGAGTCTGAGTCTTGTGCATGTAACTGCACCGATAAACACAAGAAAGCATCTGGACTGTCAATCCATCATCTACAATGTAGATTTTTGTTTAGAATTGAAGCATTTATGAAAAAAAAACCTTCAAGATATATTGTTAGTAAATTCCAGTAACTATTCATACTTTCCTTCTGACTTTCCCTTTGCAAGAATGGGATTATATGTCTGTCTTAAAGATGATTTAGCAAATTTACTTTAAAATAATTATATCAACTTGTAGTGGTCTTGTACTTCTGGTTTCCAAAAGAAAAAGTTATAATATTAATAAATCATAAACCTGGTGAGGCTTGAAATAAAGTAACCAATAGATAATGAACCTGTTTTGTTATCTATTGGCTACTAGGTTGTCAATCACACTTATACTGCTTAAAGTAATGATAAACAGCCCTTTACTGTTGATGATCCCGACATGTTTGAAGTAATAAAGTTGTAGTAGTTTCAGAAAAACCTCCAGTGATACCGATAGTAAACAAACAAGACGGGATTCCTAAGCAAATTTCTAATTTAAATGTGTTTAAATTAATATTAAATGTGTGTAAATAACTGCTGTGACATGTTTAAGTAAGAAGTTACAGTGATAGTTGATAAAATGGCTGAAACATGCAGTGGAGCCACGTTTGAACCTGACAGAAGTATTTACTGCCTTGTGTAGTTAAAGAGCTTCTTTAATTCAATATATAGAAACACTGATTACTGGTACGCTAATGTACATAAACTGTAAACACATACTGTAGGTGCAAGTACTTCATGTATATCATAGTGTTTCTTATAAATCATGCATTATTTTTATTTAGGCTTCCTAGTAACTGAGTAACACAATTTATTGACAGATTTCCAGATGATGCAGATGTTTGTTAGCGACTTATGGACCTTATAACAAGTTCTGTTGACAATCGTTTGTCCAATACGTATTCTCATGTCCTCTGCTGTCCTGCTGTCTGCTGCTGACTCACTGCCTTATTCAGCTTTTATTGTGTTAGACTATGTAGCTGACACCATTTTACTGTTTACAACCGTTTTAGGAAGATCCAGTATGTAACTAAAGATCTAAATCAGTTCAAAGACAGCATCGCTTTTCAGTAGCTACGTTTACATGTGACGAATTTCTCCAATCTGATTAAAATCTTGGTCGATCGGAATTCCCAAATCCCTGTTTACATGGACAGTAACTGAAATGATCTGATCATGCCATGAGTACACATGCACCAAGCACTCAATCAGGTTAAATGAGTTGAGCATGCGCACAGCGAGTTGTCTTTCTGGGGGAAGAAAAATAAAACAAACTCTATCCTTTCTGCACGTCTTTCCCGCCCCATCGTGTGCTCGAGCTGACTCACGTTTTCCCCAATATGGACCTTCTGCAGGTGATTACCTTTATGTTTGGGTTTTTACTGGTCGCATTAACCAAGCTAGAGGCTGAATACATATTACTACTGCTCCTCCACCACAGGAGAGGAGAGCAGGATGACAGGATGACTGCACCAGCAGACCACTTCTGTTTACTTCCCGCCATGTTTTCTACTTGGGTCTGCGAAAGCGGAAAGACGTCACGCTGAAGTTGTACGCATGCGCAGTGGGCTTTTTTCACCCTTTCTTTCCGAATGGGTGTATACATGCACGTCTATCCGAATGAAGATCGGACAAAACCACCCCTCTCGATCGGAAGTAAATTTCTTTCTGATCAGGCTGCATCGGATCAAAACATTCTGATTGACATGTTTACATGACGTATTTTAGTTCTGATTGGGCGTTTATTCCGATTAAATGTGCCCATGTAAATGTAGCTACTGATGCACATGTATTTGTTAACTTTGTTCCTGCTTTGGTGGCCGTTTTGGATCCTTCACGAAGTACTACTACTACTACTACTACTACTACTACTACTACTACTGTCATTTAGCAGACGCTTTTATCCAAAGCGACTTACATTGAGAGAACATACAAGCAAGAAATCAAAGAGAAGGAAACAATATAAGGAGGCGGACTGTTTGGAGTCCAGTTTAATTCCGACGCTGATACATCAAGTGCGTTTTTTTTTGTAGAGATAAACGCCCAAATCGCTATCATAAATCAGTTCCTCATTAAGACTGAAAGTGTTCTTTAAAGAGGTGAGTCTTAAGTCTGCTCTTAAAAGTAGGTGCAGACTCTGAGGATCGGACCGAGTTTGGTAGGTCATTCCACCATCGGGGGACAACAGAGGAGAAGAGTTTGGAACATGATCTCATGCCACGTTGTGGTGGAAGCGCTAGGCGTCTTTCAGCGGCTGAGCGTAGCTGACGCGTGGGAATGTAGGTTTGGATGAAGGAGTGAAGGTAGGTAGGAGCTGTGTGTGTTAGAGTCTGGTAAGCCAGAAGCAGAGCTTTGTATTTGATGCGTGCTGCAACTGGAAGCCAGTGCAGAGAAATGAGCAGCGGAGTGACATGANGTATAAGAGACAGGCTGAGCGTAGCTGACGCGTGGGAATGTAGGTTTGGATGAAGGAGTGAAGGTAGGTAGGAGCTGTGTGTGTTAGAGTCTGGTAAGCCAGAAGCAGAGCTTTGTATTTGATGCGTGCTGCAACTGGAAGCCAGTGCAGAGAAATGAGCAGCGGAGTGACATGAGCCCTCTTGGGCTGGTTGAAGACCAGACGTGCTGCTGCGTTCTGAATCATCTGCAGAGGTTTGACCGAGGACGCTGGAAGACCGGCCAACAAAGAGTTGCAGTAGTCGATGCGGGACAAGACCAGGGCCTGGACCAGAAGCTGTGTGGTGTGGTCTGTGAGGAAGGCTCTGATTTTCCTGATGTTGTAAAGAGCAAATCGACATGAGCGAGCTACGGAGTTAACCTGCTAACTCTGATACTACGAAGTACAGGAAGTCCTCCCTCTATGTACTATACATGTCTTCTGCCAATAGTACAGTGGACAACAGTTATACGCACAAAACTGCTGGGCACTGAGGTTGTGCATATAACCACCGTCCACTGTGTTATTGTTAGTAATAATAAATGACACAATTACATGCATTGGCTTATAATTATTCACATTTTTACTATCCAATTAACAAGTCAACAAAAATATGTTTGTTAATAATTAATGCAGGAAAATATTACTGTTACTCTCTTGAATCTCAAGCATGCAACATTATTCTCAAACACTTATGACATATGTGTCCTGCTTCCTGTGTCTCTTTCTGTGTATAATTCATGTTTTAATACAACACTTCTTATTTCATGGGATGAAAACAGCAGGCAATCCTTATCATTTACAAGTTCAGATTTATGAGGCTGTAAGGACTTAGTTTGGCTGAATAATTACCTTTCATGCCTGTTCCTCAGTAAAAGCTCAGGTTCTAGTGACTTGCTCTGTGTCACTGATGAAGATTCAGTTGGATTTTCTTTATGAAAATGTTGACTGTGGTTTAACATGTAATTTACGAAAAAGCAGATCCATGTTTGGCATCATTTTCCCTCAAAAACTGAAGCAGTTTAAAAGAAGATTGAAGCTTTTTGTTCATGCAAAACACATAAAAACAATAACTTTCTGATTCTTGTTAAATAAAATCTTATAACATCAAAGTGTTTTTTTTTTTTTTTTGCTTTTTTTGCTGACTGTGTGGATTTAGCATTCTCTTAAAGGTCAGAGGTGCTTTTCATAACACCTAAAGCCCCGTCAGAGCACATACCATCTCCAACACTTTAATTTCCTCTGAAGCAGCTTCCTCCAGTTATCTACTTCCCTTGTAATGCAAGCTGAGCCTTACGTGCTTGTTGAGTCCACGCACTGCAATACTGTATCTTCTCCTCGGAAAAGAAGCCACGGCATTAAATCCGTCTCACCTTATTCAGTGAGTGAAAAAGGCATTAAAGAATCTCTCCTCCTTTTGTGCCTCCCTGCCAATGAAATACCTAAAGCACGAATAGAAATGTTATTTCAGTCATTTGCAAGAATTTATGTGTTAGAAAAGCCAGTAAAACACTCTCATTCTTATCATCACCAGTAAGATGATTAATTACTTTTGTTTGGCCACTGGCAGCAACTTATTAGGTTGTTTAAACAACAGCAAACTTAGTTTTTTCGGAAGCACAAAGGAGTCATTTGCATTTTGTTATTGCATCCAAGGGTCGTAAATTTCAAGCATGGCTGACATTTTATCATTTCACTAGACTTTAATCAGGATAAGTGATGTTCTAAATATTTCTATTGAATATAGAGTTTTCAGTCAGGATTTTAAATTGTTCTGAATATTAAAAGTATTTTTTACTGTTTATAAACAATATGTCATGAGTCGGGTTTTATCTTGTTTCTTATGTTTGATCATGTCATGTTGTTCATCTGTAATCATGTTAATGCCTTTGATCTGTCCCTGTTAATCAACCCCATGTCTTTCACCTGTCTTCGCCCCATATAAGCTGGAATCTGTTGTTAATGGGTTTTCACCTTTGCATTAGATTAGATTATGTATCAAGTCCAGTTTGTTTTGTTTCCTCAAAACAATCAGTGGATTTTACGTCAATCTGCTGCTCCTTGCATTTTGGCTTCACCACACCACAACCCTAACAACCCTAACAACCCTAACAACCCTAACCCTCAGCATCCATCCTGGATCTGTGTAGCCAGCCTTTTCTCTTCTCTGAATTGTGGTTGTTTTAAACCTCATAGTAAAAATGAAAGCAGACAAACTTCATGTTTTTTTTTTTCTGTCAGCTGAGCGACAGAATGATTACAGACTGATGATCAGACTCAATCTGGTCAGGTGTACTTAAGGCTGAGCACTAAAGAGGAGGCAAGCTGTCATTTCAGTTGAGCCTAATGGTTTATTTCTTACCTCGGCTCAGGATGTATCTGCCATCTGCTGCAGGGAGTGTTTCTCAGCTCCTCGCTTCTCTCTCTCTGGAGCAGGAAACAGGCAAATGGCGACCTGGGAGGCGAATCAGCAGCTGAGTACAGAACTGGACGCACGTGGACTTTAACTTAATCTCCACACAGCATTTCTCTCTCAGCCTGTAGCTGCCACTTTTCTTAGTTTGTCCTCATAAATCCAGCATTCAAAGTTAAATAATGCAGATGGCTGCAGCAGTTACAGACTGAAGCCGTATTCATATAGAAATCCAAAGAAAAACCTGCAGTTATTGGGTCCATCTCAGTGAGCCACATGCTCAAACATTAGATGATGGAGAAAAAGAAATTCATCACTTCATTCCTCTGGTCCTTACTTTTGCTGTTTGTTTAAAGCATGTGAACACTTCTGCTGCTGTGCATTGGCCCCGGCCGTTAAGTCTTCTGCAGAGAGCACAGATAAGAAAACCACAGAGAAACAATATCAGATCTTTGGGTTAGAAACTGACAACTCCATCGCCTCGTCAGGTCGGAACAGAACAAACATATCAAACAGTTCAAGTTGAACCTCCATGACTCCCATTTTGGTCTTTTTCTTCATCTATATTTTGCTTCACAGTGAGTAAAGAAAGATGTGGACTTTAAACAGGTCTTACTTACATCGAGCAACCTGAAACAATACAAACCCAATACTTGGAAGATTTTTTTTTTTTTAATGAGGCTTTTACAATCAGAAGGGTGCAGATTTTAGACCATCACTGACCTGCAGACGGGGCGAGGTGATATGTTAAGGTTACGTGAGTGCATGTCACCCCAGGGGAGGAAAATTACAACAATTTATCTGAGTGGCAAACTGGGCCTGCAGGCACGAAGCCACATCACTCATGTTCTCTCATGTATGACAGCCAGGGTGCTGTGCCCTCTCCGCTGCCTCGGGAACACAATAATCACCACAAACTATGAGTTTTGTATCCAAGTCTGACGAGTCGTGTATCCAAGTCTGTGTCTTCACTCTTTTTTGTAAATACATTCTGTATATGCACAGACTCCATTAGTGCACAGGCTTGCTGTATATGCTGCTGAGGAAAAATCATAGTTTTGTTTCCATTATTGATCAGTACAGTCAGATGACGAGGTTTTGCCTCTGACCTGTGAGTTAAGGCTCAACTCAAAGGTGTCTGCATTTGAGCAGTCTTAAAGAGGCCATTTCATACAAATTTCAGGACTTTGTGGTTCTTTCTTAAGTATTAACCAGTAATATGAAACATTTTATATCTAAAAAATGTCAGGAAACACTGATTAACAGACCTTTCAATCTCTCAGCTCGTTCATATTCATTATTCGAATTTGCTGAACTCTGATTGGCTAACAAACTAGCCTATGAGAGCAAGGTATACTGTTTCCTGCCCCGCTGCGCATGGCAACATCAGACGTCGTGTCTTCCTGTTTGCTACGTCTTATGCTAACGGCTTTTAGCTAGCAGCATGCTAGGCGTGATTTCAACTGCAGGAGCTGATGAATACTAACGAACAAAGGAGTTGTAATGAAACAGATACAGGCCGTTCGGACTCGGGAGAATTCGGGTTTTATCACCACCTGCGTAGTTTGAGTGATTAAAAACTGAAAGAGAAGTTGTTGACCTGTTTTCACACCCAGTATGAAGGTAAGAACACATGTGGAGCTAAAATATTCAACAGAAACCTCAGAAAAACTGTTTTTAATAGAAGGGCCTCTTTAAACACATACTTGATAGTCCTGATAAGACCTAGCAGGCTAACTTTACCTGGTAGTTTGGACAATCTGCAGAAACAGACTGGACATAGTTGAACAGCAGTAGAAGAAGAAATCCTCCGAAAGCGGCCTTGGACAGAATGGATTAACTGCAAAAACTTGTGTTTATGTGTTGAAACAAGTTAAAACACACATCCATGTTGTTTTAAATAAGGCAGAAATAAAATGTGTGCAAACAGAATAATTAAATTAATGACAATATTTTTCTTAAACCCTGCAAAATAGCCTAAATTGAAATATGGAAATGTGATTTTTGTTGCTGCAGTCTGCAAATGTCATTAGTGTCATGGAGCGTGTACTCATATCATTACAGTGTTTCCCTCGAGCCAAGGCCACATTTATTGTGCAGTGTGATCTTGTCTCCTTCATATATGGATTGCTCCTCAGGTCTTTCTGCTCTGCAAGGTCTTAAGAGTTTTATCCTGAGAGATCAATGGTGTGCACCCCAAAGCATGAATAAGGAGCAAATCCCTGTACTTGTAACTGTCAGAAGAGTAATGCATCACCCCTCCACAATCAGTTCAGTATCAGTTCATCTATCAGTTCAGACTCATGCAGCTGAAGAATCTACTTGCTGCTCTGCATGTGTGCATCTAATACTGAAAATGTTTTCTTTTCAATCAGCCTTTTAAATATGCATGCAAGAATGACATATTCTCATTTAAATTAAATGAAAAAAAGAAGAAATTCTGACAAGGTGCTCTGACTGCGGACATGTTTGACAGTTTCATGGAATGTGTGATTTCTATGCAGATTTGCATGAAAGATTGGTTGACGTGCTTGGACTCTCTCCTGCTGTTTGGAGCACAAATAGGGGAATCCAGGAGGAGGTTGATGTTAAACTGAATATTTTATGAAAAATATCCCTTTTTGTGAGTGAGAGTGCAGCTTTAGATGCCTGAATTCATTACCAACTGTGTTTGAAGGTCTTTAGTTTGAAAAAGTCTAATTTAGGGAACGATTCAGCTTGGATGGGAGAAAAAGTTTAATTTCTGCATAACTTCCATTTCAAACGATGTTGCATTTTCCAGTTTTTGCTTTGCTAAGTTTGCACAAATCAAATAGTCAATTTTAGATGAAAATGATCAGATAAAACACATTCAGTGACTTTTTCAATAATTCAGATCCCAGCTGTCATGATGTGAAGTGCAAATAGATCCCAAATCAGGCTTTATTGAGAAGAACTTAAAACATTAACATTTAATAATAAAAAAAGGATAGATTAGGCAGCAATAAAGCTTATTAATGTTGTGATTTATTAAGTGGCTGGAAATGGCAGGACAGAGAAAGGTTTATGACTAGTTGCATCAATCTTTCTGTAAACATCTCTCATGCTAAAAGGAAGCCGTTACTATGGTTACATGTTATATTGTGTGTATTTTGTCCATTTTTGATTGTCTAAATGACTTTTCTGTGGTTTTAATGAGAAGTTCTTGTTTTTTTGAGGGGAGAGTTTAGAGCACCCATGATTATCATATTGAATTAGACATTGTGATGGTTTAAACAACCGGAAATGTTTTTACTTCTTGAATAAAAACATGCATTTAATTATTGATGCAGGAACAGACTGTGCTTACTGACGATGATTTAAGATGTTCTCTTAAATCCCTGCTGAGCTTTTGCAGTTGTATCTGTTTTGGGTTGTTTTCTGCAGCTCAGGGGATTTAAGATCACAGACTAATACAATGCTTTCACCAACTTCAGCAAAACTTTTACAAATATTGTGAAACAGAGGTGGTATATTAAAAGATGTAGGCTTCTACTCTGTAAAACTCAAATGACAATTTTGAACTAATTTATAGGAGTCACCTGTTACCAAATAATGACATTTGGAAATGAAACATCAGTTTTAAAAGGATTTGAACAATTTCAAAGTTATTTGTTGCCCTTTTCTCAGTAAATTTGTACATTTGCATTAAAGTAACAATAAAAAGAAGCAGTTTAAAAGGTAAAAGTTTGCTCAGAGTAAAAGCTTTTCACTAATTCATTACTTTTTTTCTGGTTCTTCATGCTCCTTGTTTTCATTTAGATTTATTGTCCATGTTTTAGTTTTGTTTGTGGAGTTTGGGGTTATGCTGTTTTATTCTCAGTCAGTTTTCTGTGTTCAGGTTTTATCTTTTTCTTTTCTCAGATCATGTTCCTCGGGTTTTCTCATGTCGGTGTGTTTTCATCTTCATGGTTAGGATTTTCCTTCTAGTTCTGTGATGTTTGCTTTCAGTTTAAAGGGCATCTTCCACTTTAAACACATGTTCAAGCCTTTGTGTCATAACAAGTCTAAAATTCACATTTTGGATGCAAATACGGCTCATATTCCATGATAAATGGTGGGACTACTGCTCTGATGTACTGATGCGCTACCGTTAGTGACGTAGACAGAGGAGAACGTTTTGGACTCTCCTCAGAAAACCATGGGTTCACAGCAGGAGGAGGTGACAGATCCTGAATATGAAAACACATTCAGGTTAAATACTGAAGGTCCACAGCCATATAGCTTTGAGTCAGGTGAAAACAGGCCTTCCCGAGGGATTAAAAAGTTCTATCTAATCTAATCCTTTAGTGCAAAGAGACACGTTAGGCATAAAAGTGTCTTTGACAATAATAAACGATGCTTTGGCGACGCCTCCTCGTTGATCCAGACAAAAACACACTCATCTGATGAGTCGGGGGTCTGCTTCACTAAAATCACATGACTTGAGACTCTCTGCTAAAACAGAGTTCTCTGGTTGAGATGAAATATGCGTTGATCGAGGCGACCCGCGGGTTGTCGTTATTTCTCTTTTGTGACCGCGACACTTTTAGTGAGATGCGAGCGTTTTACCCACTTTGCGCCCTGCGCTGCGCATGAGGGGATTCCCAAAACCCCTTCAGCCTTTATGGATTAACTTCTACATGTTCACATGAAGTTTCACCACCACACACAGGTAAGAACAACTTGCACTTCCTTTAGATGTGTGACGTTCTCTAACCGTAGTGTTGCAACATTGCGTTGGAGTTCTATTTTTTACGCGGTACGCTTCTAAAACGCGTCAAGTTCAGCAGTTTAGTTTGGACCAGACAGGAAATCAGGCGTTCGTACCCGTAAGTTTCAAAATAAAAGGACACGTGCGGATTTCTGTTTGTGAGACTAAAGTACAGTACCTGTTACAGGTTTGAAGTCCATTGGTGGTGTGAAAATAAGCCACATACCTTCTGGATTCATGTTGTCATCGTTCTCCCTGCTTGTTGTTGTGTGTACTGATGAAATCATGTGTGTTTTTGCTCATGAGATTTCGTGATCTTCCAGGACCAGCTGGATATAACACTTGCGTGAGGGATAAGCGCCTGTAAAACATTCCTGGTGGGAAGGGACGCACGGCTGATTGCAAGAGAAAAATGCTGCGCCCTGCTGACGCGTCCAGTGGAAAGGAGGGGTTATTGTTTTTCTTCAGTAGTTCTTGTCTCGTGTTCACTGCCTACACCTGCTCTGTATCTCTCTGCAACCAGCTGCTCCTCGCCCCCTTGTAATCAACTCCCCCTGCTGAGAAAATCCCTGGTTCAGTCACTCACTGTCAGATTCTACTGTAACTTTTCTGTTGTATCAACCACTTCCAAATGTTTCATTGAATCCTCCACTTTATGAATTCACTTTTGATTTTCACCATTAACCTTTACTGGGCTCCCCATGCTTTGGCCAACATTATTGAGAACTGTTTAATAAAACCTTTTGACAAAATATAATCATGTAGAAGTTGTGGTGCATTGCAGATGAAAGGAAACATGTTCGTTTCTGGATTTCTGATACAAGATATTGACTTTTCTAAATGTACATTTTTTAATCTTAAGTTTCTTAGAGAGCATTTCTACAACCTAAAACAGAGTTCAAATGTTGTCTTGACTGATGAAAAAGTCTGTATCTCACTAACCGGTTTCTGTTGATGGCAGATTACAAATGTCCAGTGAAGTAAGTAAACTAATTTTGCCAGTGACACTTACAGGATTCAGGGTGTTAAGCAGGTAAGGCAACTCAAGGTAACTGATTTATGAGAGATGATGGGTCAATACACTTGGAGAGACAGACAGGATAGTAATGATGTCACAGACAAGAGACAAAACAGCAGTGAGATCCAGTAAATGGTTCGAGGTCGTAAACAGTTCATCAATTCATGAAGTAGTTTTCATCCAAGATCCAAAATCCAAATCCAACAATACAATAAACCTGCATTAGTCAGAACCTCTGTGATAATATGATGACAGAACAGGAACAAGGTTCTGATAAGTGTAGCATAAGGGTGTAACTATCTGGTGTTGAGCAGGTGTTCTCTCACTGCTTATAAAGGGGCGGGGTCAGGTGAGTATGATGAGGTAATCAAAGGAAAAAGGTGAGAGTGATGAATTCATTGACAGCGCAGAACAAACACGTGACAGGATATGATGAGTAAACATGGCAAACTCAAACCTGATACATGACAGCTAGAATAAGAGAATAAAAGTATTAATCTTTAAAGAGTCCCTTCCATTAAAAATGGTTTTTCTGAGGTTTCTGCTGAATATTTTAGCTCCACAGGTGTTCTTACCTTCATAGTGGGTGTGAAAACAGGTCAATAACTCTCAAACTACGCAGGTAACGATTAAACCAGAGTTCACCCGAGTCCAAACGGCCTGTATTTGTTTCATCACAACTCCTTTGCTCGTTAGTATTCATCAGCTCCCGCAGTTGAAACCACGCCTAGCATGCTGCTGGCTAAAAGCTGTTAGCATAAGACGTAGCAAACAGGAAGAGACTACGTGTGCTGTTGCCATGTGCAGCGGGGCAGGAAACAGTATACCTTGCTCTTATAGGCTAGTTTGTTAGCCAATCAGAGTCCAGCAAATTCGAATAATGA
The DNA here is from genome assembly GCA_006937955.1 of Pachypanchax playfairii. NCBI lineage: Eukaryota > Metazoa > Chordata > Actinopteri > Cyprinodontiformes > Aplocheilidae > Pachypanchax > Pachypanchax playfairii. The sequence goes on along the minus strand of SSNP01000039.1, from coordinate 1,949,070 downwards.
ATATTAATGAGTTGCAGCCTGAAGCCTGACGAAGCCACCCGAATTTTAACGCAGACAGATTGAAAGGTCTGTTAATCAGTGTTTCCTAACGTTTTTTAGATATAAAATGTTTCATATTACAGCTTAATACTTAAGAAATAACCACAAAGTCCTGAAATTTGTGTGAAATTCACTCTTTAACAAAGTTTGGCTGAGTTGAAAAACATGATCCCACTCAGGCTGGTTGCAGTTGTTTAAAATTGCGTTTTAACATACAGTATCTACCAAAAGAATAAATAGTTAACTTTGGATTTGTCTTCAGTTTCAACATTTTGAATTTATTCAATAATAAACTAAAAAACCAAAACAAGCTAACCATTCACAGAACTGCCTGTTTTTACATTGCAACCAGAACACAAAACTATAATACTAAACATTTTATATCATCTATATAAATGAGACAAACACCTAACCATCCAATGAACAACAGCAACAGAACTTGTATTTAATTTCCTCTTGGAGATTCTTGTACAATTGAACTGAACCATAGAAACATGGAAGCTAGAGAAGGAGGAAACGTGCAGCTTCCCGTCTGTTCTCCGGAGCATGTTCAGAATAAATTGCAGGAATCAGAATGAGATTCTCACCTTCACCCACATCACCGCAGCCTGCTGCTGCTTCCTTTGCAGGAGCTCCTTTTATTGATTGCTCTGATATCCCTCTGCACCCGCAGCTCAGTTGAAACTGAGTGTATTTTTTGTCTATGGAAGATTAATAAGGGGCACAGCAGTGGGTCACTGGAAAAGGGACGATGAAAAGAAGCAGCTCATAGCGAAGGTCGTAGCAACACCTTTAAAAAGACCATGAGTTTGTTGCATCTCATGGGTAAACTGAAAACTAGGGGTCAATAGATATATTAATACATTTTTCTTACCCTTCAAAGACACAAGCTAGATTGTTTTTTTTTTCTTTTTCCAGTCTTAGAGGGAAGCATGTTCTTTCATTTCCCCCGGGTAAGACAGTGAAGACAAAATGAATCTCACACAAACATCTCTCATCTTCTTTTCTCAACATTCACCCCCTTTTTCTTTTTTTTATATGAGATCTCTTTTTCACTGGCTGCACGGCTGTCATTTCAAACATGAAACAATCCATGACTTCTAACCATGACACGCCCTCCTATTCCTCAGTCTGTTGTCTTCAAGCATGTAAGCGTTCTCTTTTTTGGCGACATGCAAGGTCATCAAGGTTGTAAACAGGAAGAAGCAGATGGATGAAGACTGTCCTTGTCAGGTGCATGGTTCAGGATTCCTGTGGAACTCATGTCCTTCATCGTTATCTACCTGTTCTTCTTCTCTGCAGTCTATTTCCTAACAATTGTCCTATTAATCACTTTTTTCAGGTAAAGTTTTGAACAGTACCTTATTATACCAGCCATAACTTTCATGCCTGCATCATGTTGTGCCTTGTCATGGCTAATCATTGGTTTCAAGTGAAATTTTAATTGTAAGTCTGGAATTAAATCTTTAGTAATTTTGTCATCTCTTGTTTTGGGACCAACCTCCTGAGAAAACATCAATTAGATGGATCTTCTGAAAGTTTCACTCACTTGAGCAACTTTTGGAAATCCTCACAGATGAAAACTTTCCTGCTCACTCTCCTCCTCTGTTCCTCAACTTCTTCTTCTTGGATCACTGGAATAGCTCACTTTCCACTAAGCCCAGTGGCGTAGCAAGGGCACGAAGGGGCCCCAAGCAGCAGTGTCACTTGGGGCCCTCTGTCGGCTGTTTTGTCGATAAGTTCTTCAGTTTTCAAAGCTTATCCAGGTTGATTGTTTTATAATGTTACATTGTCATCCAAGTGGAAAAGACTATTTTGAGCAACTTTTTAAAAATAATAATAATAATTATAATAAATAAATATGTGATATATGCTGATATATGATATATATATATATATATATGTGATATATGATACTTGTGCAAGTACTTCAAACAAGTACAAGCACAAGTAAAAAGGGGAAAAACGAAATATTATTTAGTTATACAGTCGATATAACATGTTTTACAGCACCAAGCCACTGTTAAAACAAGTCGAACTCACTCAAGTTAAAATAAAATATAAACCATTTCATTTACACTTTTTGCTTGACATGATACTCACTTACTGGTTGCACAGGAAGTAGGCGACATGACATTTTTTCACACTAATATCAATAATTTTGCAGCTCTTAGGTCGACTGTTTGGACATTTACACAGTAATTTTTACTTACATAAAAGTACTGCTCAATCACATTTTGATTTATGGAATGCTAGCATGCATGCTGTCTGACTGATGCTAGCCTTAAACCTATTACCTATTATTAACTAGTTACACACTCACGACACTTAAGCAAGTTTTTTTGTAGAGCACAATTTGTACACAGGGCAATTCAAAGTGCTTTACAGGTGCATAAAATAAAATCAATCAAGACATAAATAAAAATCATGAAATAATTACATCAAAGTAAAGAATTAAAAAAAAAAAGAATAGGATAAGTTAAAGACCGCCACGCCCCTGCTGTCACACACAGCTAAAGTAACTTTTTATACTCATTGCTGTCCTGCTTTCCTTCCTCCACGAGCCATCACCTCACTCGCTGAGAGAAGACAGGTGGAGGAGGGACGAGTTTAGTTTGGCTCAGCTAAGGGGCCCGGTCAGGGAATTTGTGATGGCCAATTGTCACTGCAAATTGTCATTTCTCTGTGCTCATTGTGTCAAATTTGTTGGCTCTCAGGGGCCCTCCTGGTGGCTTGGGGGCCCCAGGCAGCTGCCTGCCTTGCCTAGTGGCAAGCTATGCCTCTGACTAAGCCTTAAGGAGAAAGAAACAACCCATAAGCATAACTCCTTATTTTATTTGCATTTTATTTACACTCACCGGCCACTTTATTAGGTACACCTGTCCAACTGCTCGTTAACACTTAATTTCTAATCAGCCAATCACATGGCGGCAACTCAGTGCATTTAGGCATGTACACATGGTCAAGACAATCTCCTGCAGTTCAAACCGAGCATCAGTATGGGGAAAAAAGGTGATTTGAGTGACTTTGAACGTGGCATGGTTGTTGGTGCCAGAATGGCTGGTCTGAGTATTTCAGAAACTGCTGATCTACTGGGATTTTCACGCACAACCATCTCTAGGGTTTACAGAGAATGGTCCGAAAAAGAAAAAATATCCAGTGAGCGGCAGTTCTGTGGGCGGAAATGCCTTGTTGATGCCAGAGGTCAGAGGAGAATGGCCAGACTGGTTCGAGCTGATAGAAAGGCAACAGTGACTCAAATAACCACTCGTTACAACCAAGGTAGGCAGAAGAGCATCTCTGAACGCACAGTACGTCGAACTTTGAGGCAGATGGGCTACAGCAGCAGAAGACCACGCCGGGTGCCACTCCTTTCAGCTAAGAACAGGAAACTGAGGCTACAATTTGCACAAGCTCATCGAAATTGGACAATAGAAGATTGGAAAAACGTTGCCTGGTCTGATGAGTCTCGATTTCTGCTGCGACATTCGGATGGTAGGGTCAGAATTTGGCGTCAACAACATGAAAGCATGGATCCATCCTGCCTTGTATCAACGGTTCAGGCTGGTGGTGGTGGTGTAATGGTGTGGGGAATATTTTCTTGGCGCTCTTTGGGCCCCTTGGTACCAATTGAGCATCGTTACAACGCCACAGCCTACCTGAGTATTGTTGCTGACCATGTCCATCCCTTTATGACCACAATGTACCCAACTTCTGATGGCTACTTTCAGCAGGATAATGCGCCATGTCATAAAGCTGGAATCATCTCGGACTGGTTTCTTGAACATGACAATGAGTTCACTGTACTCAAATGGCCTCCACAGTCACCAGATCTCAATCCAATAGAGCATCTTTGGGATGTGGTGGAACGGGAGATTCGCATCATGGATGTGCAGCCGACAAATCTGCGCCAACTGTGTGATGCCATCATGTCAATATGGACCAAACTCTCTGAGGAATGCTTCCAGCACCTTGTTGAATCTATGCCACGAAGAATTGAGGCAGTTCTGAAGGCAAAAGGGGGTCCAACCCGTTACTAGCATACTAATAAAGTGGCCGGTGAGTGTATAAACTCATCATTGTGAAGGAAATGACCCTTTTTCTCTTTTTAGAGAGCATCATTAAACCTGTGACACCTAAAAAATTAGATCTGTGTATCTGCATATTCTTGTGTTGGCTACTTCTGTCCAGAACTAAACACTAACATCATGACAGTCTGAGTGGCTCCAGGAAATTAACAATCTGTTTATTAGCTTCTAGTCTGATCCTCCTCCATCCGCCCATCATGCATACATAATGCATTTAACCATGACACTCTGGTATCTCTCAGAGCTCACAGAAAGAAGAAATGTCAGGATTTTTGAAAAGCATCAGCTGTAATGACACTCTACTGGCACCTCCCATGCTGATGAGTTGACAGAAGGATGAACGAGCCTCGGGGAGGTTGCTGTCAATAACCTGCTGAAGCAGATAAAATGACATTACAGCCAATTAGCTCATGTGGATGCATCATGTAACACCACTTTGTCTTTTCTATAGGACAGCAGTTTGACTCAAAATGAACCTGATGACTATTATATTTTTTGTTGTTTTGATCATTTGGAGCCATTCAGGACCCCAAAAGCAGCACAATAACACAAAGACGAGATGTTTCATTGTAATACCAAAGGCTGCACATGATATCTTGACTTTTCCCTCATATAAAACCTCGTCGACACGAATTTTCCTTTCAGTCGGATAAAGTTTGTCACACAAAACGTTCTCACTCTCTAAGAACACAAGTGAGAAGTCACATTTTTGACCCTAAATGTAGAGTCCGTTTCATCTTCCTCACCTTCTCTCCTCCTCACCCTCTTCTTCCTGTTCCTCTCGTTCCCTCTGCACGCTCAAATCACCATCTGGGAAAGCCTGATAAGCTCAGAGGCAGACACCAGCATCGGAGCATTGAGTTGAAGAGCTGTCTTGAGACAGCCAGCAGGTTAGTCTTACCAGAGGTTAGGACATGGCACACAGTCTCTGCCTCTCTGTTTCCATCTGCAATGAGTTTCTGTCTTTTTTCCTTGTGTATTTTCTGCTCTACTACAGCATATTTCAAGGGAGGTAGGAAAATTTAGATTGAACATGTTCGTTAAAAACTTCAATCTGTGTGTCATCCCACAGGTGAGGGAGATTATCCTTTTATTTAAAGTTCATGCACTTCCCCAGTTTGGAGGAATTTTCTCTCCCTAAGGGCATAATTAAACCAATCTAAAGCTTCTTTATTTGATCCCTAAACCTGGACATAATTAACACCAGAGAACACTGGAAAACACATGTCCAAACTATTAGACACAGCCTGCTTTGAGGGAATCCTGGATGTCAGTCCAGTTCACTGACATTATCAGGAAAAATCAGTGTGTCCGACGTGTTGAAAGACACACAAATGTCGCAGAACTGGGTGTACAGCAAGCAACTGTCAGGTGCATTAAACAGGGAGTAGGTCAGGTCTTTCTTTGGATTGGATGGATTTTTGTTTGTGACTCTGTCCATGGTCCTGACCAACAAACCCCTCTATTAAAAACTCATTAACTCCACTACTCTACTTCTTCCACTCCAGCCAATTGTATCAATTTTTCCTCGTTGTTTTTTCATCTGCCAAGCGAGTACAAACATGAGCTTACAGATGAACACATTTCAGCTAATTAAAAGCATCCTAGTTATATCTAAATATAATCAGAGCTGCAGTGTAATGTGGCAGCAGAGAGAAGCCTGAGAGCAGAGAGTTCATGTTCAACCTCAGAGGGAGGGAGACGAGGTGCGGAGTGTTTTTCTAGCTTTTTGACCCTGTCCTCCCACTTTCCCCTTCTTCCTCTGAAAATTAAGTTCCATCTTCATATGAAACAAACACAAACACACACACAGAAAAATGAATTAACAAGCACTGACCCTTAATCTGAACATCAGCTCTTCCACCCACAAAACAGAACCAAGCAGTTCCTTTAACAATCAGAATTACTCTTCTCATTATTTTCAGCGCTTTGTTCATACATATTGCACATATAACCTACTTCCTGTTTCCAAACAGACACCTATAGGTGGCTGATTTTAATTAGTTAAGGTCTGTCACTGTTTCTTTATATCAAATACGCCACGTCACATCCTTTTGAAACATATAATCAAACAGAATATCTGACGGGATGCCGAACGTTTCGCAGCCATGAGTTTTTTTTAATTCCCAAACCTACAAAAGAGAACAAAAACCTTTATATCCTTTTTTGTGAAATTCTTAAGCTGCTGTCATACCATTTCTTATTTTGCCACAAAGGCTGGTGCAACCAGAAACTCCTATCAGTGGGTCAAAGTGTGAAGAAATGAAATGCATTTTCTGAAATACCAAATTCTGTGATAAGTAACATTTGCAACATTTAGGGATGTCCAGATCCGATCATGTGATCGGAAATCGGACTCGATCACGTAGTTTCAGACTCGATCGGAATCGGACGTTACCTCCCGATCAGGACTCGGACATATATGTGTATATATTCTCATTAGTTTTTAACGCATATACACCTTTTCGTGTGACGTCAGCATCCGGGACAGTTTCCCTCGCAACCTGCAGCCGCCATTTTAAGAGGGGACACGTTTCCATGACGACCGACCGCATGGTGTGTGAAAATGTGAATGTTAACAGTCCTGTAGTCTACACAACACTGGAGAAGATGAGGACTTATAAAAGCCTCGATGCGTATATTTTCTTCGAGGTAAGCTTCTTTAATTGGCTCGGTGGATGTTGGGTTGAGAATGTTGTCACGTTAGCTCCACTAGCTTCGCTAGCCGTGTTAGCATGAGTCTCAGTGTTACTTTACCGTCATATTAAATCCCTATGATATTATCTTAAACTGGTTCATGAGTGGAGGTGATCACTTACTGCATGCAGAAGACAGCCCATGATCATGTCACTCTTTCTGCAGTGTCTGCCGTTCTGATCAGAATATTTAATTACATAACGTTTCATTTAATAACGTAATGTCCGTCCACCGGTTTGTGTGCGTTTGGACTGTCTGCGTGCTCACAGTACAGAAATGTTCTCTCGTCATGTTCGTTTTTACACACAAATAACAACTTCATGACTCCCCACCGTGAAGAAGTCCAGGGGAAACCCCAGGATGTGCTGGAGTGGCCACTGCCATCCCAGGACTGCTGGCTGTTCTGTCCCTGCAGCTAAATATTAAATAGGGTGAATTAAATACAACATAAGGAACATCCTGGATCTGTTTATTTGCTCCTTTTTATTCATTTTTTAATGTATTATAGATCGGATCGGGACTCGGTATCGGCAGATACTCAAAATCAAATGACTCAGACTCGGACTCGAGGGCAGAAAAACTTGATCGGGACATTCCTAGTTCTCACTACATATAGTGTATTGTGTAAGTATTTAGATACATTTTAGCAAATTTATAGCATTAATAATGTAACAGTAAGATTTTCATTCATGAGCATAAAGGGGAGGCCCATGCTGCTGATGTTGTCTGAGCTTTCTCTGCAAGTTCAGATGTTTTGAGTTTTTTTTTTTTTGGAATAACAATCGATGTATTAGTTGAAGACTTTACTGTGAAAGAATGAGAGAAGATGTACAAGTTACTTTGATTTATTGCAGCCGCTGGAGTGACAACTGGCAGAGTTACTTGTACAGATTTTGTGCTTTACAGATGTTTCCCTTTCCATGCAGAACATCTTTACCAGCAACAGCTTTGCAGCACATCATTTTATGCAGCACAAATTTCAAAAACATAAAGAACTATGTCACTGATCTGCTGCTCTAACCCAGACATGGACAAGGGCAACACTTTTGCACAAGCGCAATAGACAGTATTTACGTAGCATGGCATTAGACTGCATAACGTTAATGTTGGATCAGAGCAGGTAATTGTTTTATTGAGGCTAATATTTGGGGCATATGTTATGTTTAAAAGTTGTGGAGTTCATGTCATGGAATTAAACAACATGACCAATAAATCTATGATAACTTCTTGTTAGAGATCATGTAACATCAGCTACAATATGTCATGAAATTACTTAATATGCTACAAAAATACAAAAAATACAACATTGAAATCCTCTTTTTCCATGCATACCCTTAAGTTCTTACAGTGTAGTTCTCCTCTTATCACATTCCTTTGGTACTCTCTTGCAGTCATTCAGAATAAACTCCATCCATTGACATAACTGCAGTTTGTCAGTATTTTTCCAACAAGGCAATTTTGGCTCCCTTTGGAAATATTTCAGCTAAACAGTCATATAAAGTGATCCATACTGTAGAGTTAGACTCTGACCTTAATTTAGAGGAATAGTGTATTGAGGTATCTTTTCTGCTCACACATACTTCTTTCCACTCATGGCTTTTATGGCTCTTTTTGAAATGCATTTCTTTATGCAACTAAAACATGTAATGGCATTTTCCTCTGAGAACTTTTGAGCCATTTATTTGTTTTTATTCTCTCTTCTTTGCCACATTGAGCCCAATTCAGCATCAGACTCTCTCTTCTCCTGGTGGCACACTAAATGCTCTATTTTTTTTACGACATTGAAAGTAATTTTCCTACATGTTAGCTCAGAAATTTGAACACATCTTGTTGAATTTCTGCCTTATCCAGCTGCTGTAAATGGACTGTGTTTCAAAGAGACAGATGGGGTGTCCCAGAGGAAATCTAAAGAGATCAAGACAATCCTTGCTGGATGCTCTCTTATTCATGTGGGGATGTGGAAAGAAGGCTACAAGGCAGCACAGTGAGCCAAAGGTTATATGGTCTAATGCAATGCAGGATCAGGGTGGTGAAAGGTTTGCAGGGGAGATATTAGATAAAGTCAGGGAAAAGGGGATTTGCTGTCCATTCTTGGGGATTTGATAAGCAGACTGGTGCCAAAATAGCCCCTGCAACACTGACATCATTGGTTTAACATGAGGATAATAAAGGTCTGATAGGCAGGAAAAATTATAGTTGTGCCAAATCTTTGTGAAGTTGTGAACTGAACTCACAGGAAACTGGAGTTCTTAGGCCCAGTGTGGTGGAACCTTAGCAGGGGAACCATCATTATCAGTCAGAGGCTAAACAGAAGACCCCTCTCCCTGAAGGACTTTTAATGGAAATTTACACGTATGACTTTCAGGCCAAATCCACTGATCTGATAAAACAAACATAAAACTGTTTGACCACATTTAAAAAGAAGCTGTTGATTTGCAGCTGTCAAAACATGCTAATGGGAGCAGCTCTCTCTGGTAGACTTTCCACAACAGGAACTTGGAGGTCAGTCAAGATGAAGAAGGTCAAGATGGATGCAGAAAAAATGTAAAGATTCTCATCAAAAACATTCAGAATCCTCAGTTCAATTTACAATCAGTTTGCATGGTATATATGTATGAGCTTGGTATAATGAAGCATGGAAAATGTCCATGCATCATTATATCAAGCTTGTGTACTTTGCTGCTAAAGATGTTTTTATTAAAATAAAGGAGATGGACTGTATATACAAAAACTGATATTATTATTTTATAAAACCACCAAATTGCACAATACAGAAATCCTTCGGTATATCACGCGTTGACTTTTGCAGCTTCAGTAAATCATGGATTTTATATGCAAGTACTTTAAACATGGGCCTTGTTTATGGGGGGGACATGTTTTTGAGAGGGGGGGACAAAATGTGCTTTGTCCCCCCCATGTTTTGCTGAACAAACAAAGTAAAAAGTGGAAATTCGCTAGTTTCTTATAAAAATATATCATGAAATATGCAGTCAGAAAGGCTTCAAAAATCGCCTCCGGCCATCTGTAAATCGTTGGCTTGACCCCCGGCCGCTAGTGCTTCGGCCCCTTCGGGCCTCACATTGACCCCCCCCATTATATCATATCAAACAAGGCCCTTGACTTTAAAATATCACGAACAATGGGCCTTTTTATTTTTAGAACATGCTTCCTCAGTTGGTTGATTTCATACATGAGATGCTAATGGTAGATAGATGAGAAGCACACAGTCATGTATCCTGGGAGCTGATTGGCTCAGTAAAGTAGAGCAGTGTTAGATTCGGCTTAGCGTTAGCAGAATTGTCTCTTTCATTCAGAAACAATGTGTTTCACTGTGTAAATGTGTTTAAAAGGGCTTAAAATAAATCAAAATAATCAGATAAACACATGGTTGATACTTTGTGGATTTTCAACTTTTGTGGGAGGGTCTGGAATGCAACTGCGATGATTGAGGAGAGATTATTATTAAAAATATATCATTATTGCAACATTGTAATGCCAATCAATACATAATCAATATCTATGGTAAATGATACTGCACAAGGGACGTGGTGTGACCCTGTCATGACAGAAGAAATACGGAGTGGTGAGGAAAGTGTTTATCACAACTGATTTTATCATCATCTTCTTTAATGTCACAGTCCTGCAGCGTTAGGAAAATTAAGGGAAAAAAGAGAAAATACTCAAAATCTATTTTGAAAATATTTATTATACCTGTTAAAAACAATGATAAGCCTTCTTTCCACAATGACTGTGTGGTTATAATCTCAAAGGGTATTTAGTCAAATGAGCCTTGTCATTATTTACAATGTGTTTCCACAGTCGTAAATATAACTTACTGAAGTCTAGTCAGTTACAAAACTCTCTACATGCACCCAGCGTCGATTTAAAGTGGTGAAAATAAAACTAAACATGATTCAACCAAACAGGAATGAGACTGGTAAAAAAATATATCACAGCATTTTTCTGAAGAACTAATCTGTGATTTCTTTGCGTGTAATAATTCTGTCTGATGGCAGATGTGCTGCTGAAAGAAGTCCTGCAGCATTCAGGCTCATGTGACCTGCGTGGACTATAACACCAGATAACTGGGGTTAGAGTGTGACCACAGAGTAATGCACATGGACCAAAGGAAGATGGATCACATAAATCTTTTACAACAGACACCCCCCCCCCACCACCACCACACACACACACCCAGCTCCCTCCCCACAGCTCTTCATTTGTACCGTGAGTACTGCAGTTGTAAAGCTGACACCAGAGCCTTCCCATTTGATGAGCAATTAGCATACCCTCGCCTGAGTTTGTATCATGATGATCCATTCATTTCCATGATGTAATTATGTGTATGAGGCTGCTCATTTGGAAAACATTGAACTCATCAATCTTTTTGCACCCATTTCTAATTCGACCCATTGAGAGAATCTTGGGGGACACTAAAAACTGCACTTAATTGTCCTCATTTCAGACAGCCTCTAATTACACCCAGTGCTTTAGATCTTGTTTAAAAAAGTTCAAGATCCTCTTTGCTGTTTTTTTTTTATCTAATTCATGGAGCATTTCTTAATGTTTAGGGAGAGAGAGTTACAGGGAGAAGAAGAAATTCCCTTGTCACTTTGCCCTCTGGCAGCTGCGGCCTGGATAAACAAACTCACATCGCTGTACATTAGTCAGCCAGTTGGGAGCAAGGCTTTGATTAAAAAGCTCCCCTCTGCTGTATCTCCATGGCCCTCACTCCTGAGAGCCCAGATAAATAAATTAATGAATAGCTCTTGTTGAACTAATGGAGAGAAGGGATGGTTTTCTCAACAAACTGCCATACAGTATTGCGTTGCATTCTTGTGATCGAGAGGCAAAAAAAGCACATTTAGATTTCCACTGTGAACCGCTGGGGTCCCGATTAACACTTAGGAAGGTAATTACCAGCAGTGCTACCAAGTCTCTGCTGATGTCTCGGGACTAACAACTGTCATGCATGCTGAAGAGGAACTAACAAAAACATGTGGATCATACAAGCTTAGGTTAATGGACACCCACAAACTGTTTGTGTGGAGACCACCAGAGAAAGACATTAAAACTGGAAAAAAAAAGAAAACTTATGTAAAAATAAAAATAACTACAATTGAAATACAGTTATCTTTAATGTAACATGACTTTGTTTGTTTTTACTTTGTTTAAATTTTACATAAATTATATTCTACTGTGTCATTGGCTCAAATTTACTAATAAATATGGTAAAAGCTTGTTAAAAATAGTCTGTTGTAAAAATAGACAATTACAGACAATTTCCAGTAAATTTAAAATGAAAACAAAATAGTATATTTAAAATAAATAATCAATTTACCAATTTAAAATGTCAAAATACCATTAAAACAGGCACATGGGTTTAGAACTACAGTATTAAGATGTTGTTAAATAATATCTATACAGAATGTAATGTACTTTATTATGTAATTTCCCAAAACCTTGTTGTAAATATAAATTAGAAACAGTTTATACTAATATTGAATCTTCTTACTCCATCCATTAACAGTCCATCTTTGTTATTGAGGGAAATGACCTTTGGATTGACTTCCAGCTGCACCTACGGAGTCTTCTTCTCTGCTTCTATTCCCTGGTCAGGATTTATCTGGAAACGCCATCTGCTGATTAAGATACAAGAAATAATTGAAGTAATACAACATGGACTGTTTTGCCAGACACTTTTAAGTTTTCGAGTATATGGGCAGTGACACATTTTTTTTTTGATTGAGCTTCAGCAGATTCACTTCACATCAAAGTGCAAAGTCGCAGCTACAATCTGAGAGGATTCACAGCAACATGAAAAGTCCAGCGCTGGAGTTCAATAAACATGTCAAAATTTTAAGGTTGTAATGATAATTGGACACTTGGCTGCTGAGTGTTAATTAGGTCCCACTATTTGTTTAAATTCTTGCTCATGCCAAAATAAAAGGGTTCAGATGTTTCTTTAGAACAAGGATTCCTAAATTTTAGTCCTCAGGGCACAGGTTTTATTTTGTTTCCTCCCCAACACACCTGAGTCAAATAAATGAACAACCTCAAATTGTCAAGTTCTGCAAAATTTTGTTAATGACCCATTTATTAAAATCAAGTGTGCTAAAAGACCAAAATTTATCAGCTTCGACATACTGTTTGTTTTTAGTCTTTTCTTTCTGGGAGATTAGGATTTTTTTATATTATAATAAGTGAATGATTTCCATAAAAGTTAAAAGTACAATAGTCAGGCAACAAAACATTGTGATTATTAAAAGAACGGTGCAGAATATTTTAATTTAGGTGTGTCTAATCAAAGCACATGTTTGAAATGAGAGAGCTTCTAAGCATTGTAGATGAGGAGAAAATCTTTACGTTGGAGAAGAAGAACATATTTGACTGCAAAGTAGGTCCAGAAGGATCCATGTTTCTGCAAACACATTTTAAAGTCTGTAATCCAGAGGAGTCGTCTTGACCTCAGTGGACTCCTACATGTGCAACACCCTTGTAAAACCTCTAAAATAGAGACCAGGCTGATTAAAACAGTAATGATAGAAACTCATGACCAAACCCACCACCTCATCTTTAGGTACAAGTACACGCCGTTTACCTCATCTGTCAAACATGGCGGCGCGTGAATTTACATATATCTGCAGCTAAGTGAAGGTTAGTCGACTCGTCCTTCTTTACAGGTCTCTGTCTTGCAATTTCCTCAAAAAAAAGAACATTAATATGAGTTTCATGTTCATTTACAGTTTAAAATATATTTTCTGCATTTACATGTAGTTAATTTAACTTAAGTATACTTCCATGTATTTCAGAAATACACAAAAAACATAAAAAAAAAGGTCCAGATTTTTTACAGTGCAGGTTAAGAAGCAAACAAGGACATCTCTTCTAGTTCTGCAGGGATTATATTTTTTATATGAACATAGAAAATTTTAACAAAGTAAAAGAAAAGATTTTGTCCTTTCTCATTAAAGGCTCATCGTTATTTGGTCAAGAAGAAGAAAAACAGATATGTAACTGTTATAGTTTTGCAGTAAAAGGCTTGAAGGCGCCCAATGTAATGAATAAAAGTTTACCCAAAAGATGAAAAATAATGCATTTGTTTTCATGTTTCAAGCTCTTTTTTCTGCATATCATTGCAACAACTCAGGTGTTGTGACTTTTTATTCAGACAGAAAACTTACTCTAAGTTATTTCTTGTGGTTGTTGAATCCTTGCTGTGCAGCACAGAGTCTCAAATTTTCTAAAACTGAAAAACTTTTTTTCCTACTAAAATTCCTCCCAGACAGAAACTAAACCAGAAGCAACATTTCCATGACTTTCTTCTGTGAAACAGACGGTGAGAAGTTGCTCGGGGAACTTTAAATCTCCCTTTTGGTTTTGGCTCAGTTTGTAATGGGCCGAGCTTTTAGAGGTATGATGTAATACTCACAGGTTTTTCGGAGGTAGAGTTGTTAAAGGAAATTCACCAAATATTTTCAGACAAAACTGACATTCTCCAAATGTATAGAACTGCAGAACAGACGACAAAAAAAACAATTTACAGAGAAAAGCAGAATTAATGGAATCTGAGGAAAATGTAAAGAGGAACTCACCTCCCTCTAAATTATCTTCTTGCCTTCTAACTACTTTTTTAAAAAATGCTGAAAGTAGGTGTTATTTAGGACCCTGGGGGGGGGGGGGGGCTGGGCTGTGATTGACATGTGACACTTCTCTGTGTTTATATTAGCTCCAGCGTGACTGCCGTGTTGCAGACAAGTAACCCGAGCATGAGGAGACTATAACCAGGGTGTGATTTGGTGGGCGGGTGGGGGGTGGGGGGGATTTGCCCCCCTCTGCTTTTGATGTCTCCCCTTTTTTATCCCTGGGGGGGATAAGTTATGTTTGTTCCTCTTTCTCCTCCGACCATACTTGCCAACACTCCTGATTTTCCCGAGAGAATCCCGTATTTCAATGCTCTCCTGAAAATCTTCCGGGACCACCATTCTCCCGAATTTGTCCCGATTTTCACCTGGATGACAATATTGCTAAACCATCCGTCATGGGGCGCCGTTCCCGGATGGATCATAATAACGGTTACACCTCAAAGTCACACCATCTGTTGTATTACCTGATCAACCAGGCCCAAGTCTTTGACAGAATACTTTACAAAGACGTGAGGGCCTGGAGCTGAACCGCTGTCTCTCAATTTCGAAGGCGGATACACATGAGGCGGAACAAAAACAATAGGTTTAGAGAGCAGAGCCGTAATGGTAGCTACAGAGCCGTAATGGTAGCTACAGAGCCGTAATGGTAGCTACAGAGCCGTAATGGTGGCTACAGAGACATGGTTAATGGAGGAGAAAAGACGAATATTAATGACAGTTGTCGCTTTTGTGTCAAAAACTTGCGAATACGAGGTGTCATTGCACACTAGCAGCGCAGAAGTAAACACTTCATCCACAGCCGAGTCCGCCATGTTGAATGTTGTCCTCTGGGTGGAAAACGCTAGTTCCGTGTTTTTCAGGATGACGCACAACACAGGTGATATGTAATTGGTCCGTCCTAAAATTTGACGTGGAAATGATTGTGTGCGGCTCCCGTGTCAGACCCTTCTGCATTTGAACTTAATGCAGGAGGATCTGTTGTACAGGTACTGTTATTTAATTAGTTAACTTACGTTATTACTGTGGACTGTTATTTTGTCAAATAAATAAGCACTGCGTGTTTAATGTGTATATGTATATGCGATACCACCCCCCCCCCCCGTCACCGTGGTCATTTTGGACCTTTTGAAAGTAAAAACGCCCCTGCTTTTTTCACATATTGCACTCTGAATATAACGTCTATTAA
>SSNP01000039.1:1901067-1933406 GCA_006937955.1 Pachypanchax playfairii | reverse complement strand
CCGTGGTCATTTTGGACCTCACATCCACACAATCACAACCACTGCAGGGAAGTATTTGCCCTGATTTGATAATTCTTTTAATAATATTAGTTATTCTCTTTGTCGTAGTTTTCAGCCAGTTGCTCTAAATTCCTCTGTGCAGCTCTTTGGTGAGAAGCTGGAGACAACAGGCGGGCAGGGGCGAGTGTGTCTGACAGATGATTTTATACTCCAGGAGGCGTGTCTTAGAGACAATGCTGGTAATGTGGACATGAGCGCTGACGTAGGCATAAACCGCTTTCAGCCAATCACAAAATTCAAATGCAGTAGCCACCTTTCAACCCTAAGAGGGCTGTACTTCAACGTTTTTAGACCAAAAAGTGTAGAATTTAACAAGTTTTCATGAAAATGTCAAAAAATGCCCAGAAACAAGTTGCATTGGTAAAGACCCACCTATACAGTTTATAAACAGATAAAAACAGTTTTGAGAGTTGCTCTTTAAGACCTTTTCCTTTTATTGGGCCTCTGTGGAGCTGATGGTTCAGTTATACAAGTTTGCCGACATGTACTTGTATGTCACCCCATATTTGAGTTCATAGACCTCCCAGTGTTTTGGAAGATCAATAACACAGTTATAGTTGGAAGTTACAGTTAAAAGTCCAACAAAATCTGCTGTTCAAAGCTTATTGAGTTGAAGAACTGCCTGAACTTTCCAGCGTTATCGATCTCTTTACTGCCTTCACGGTTTAACTTAGGTTTCCTTTGTGTAGGAATTATACAGGGAGGGAAGATTACTGAATGTGAACCAGGTGAGCTAATGAGTCGATGAGGAGCAGGTGTGTGAGAACAAGATGATTACAAAAGTGAAAAGAAATCTCACAAAACTGAAAATACATGTAGGCGAGACCAACCAGGAAAAACTATGCTCATTTATAAAAGCCTTGAATGTGAAGGGACAAGCATAGTAATGAACAGATGCCAGACAGTTTAAACAGCTGTGCTGAGATAAATGAAGGTACTTTTAGAGTCCCAGTGTGACCTGAATCTGCACAAGAAAAAGCAACAATTACAACTAAAATATCACTGCTAGTACAGCGTCTCAAGCCCTGACAACTAAAATCCCTGAGTTAGTCGAGTCTCTGAAGCAGTTTCTTTAGATGAGTTTTTGTAGAACAGCGGGGTGCTTGTTTCTCCAGGGGTATGGGGTGGAGTGAAGGGGGTTACACCATCAGAAAGGTGTCACCACACAAGACTGTGTTTGTAACAATGTTCAAACACACGTCAAATAACAAACACCAAATGTGAAAAGCCAGAAACGAGTCTTGTCAACTAAATCAGAAGTACAACTGAAAAAACATGAACCATAAAAACAAAACAGAAACACACAAAGATTTTTAGAAGCTTTTTCACTTCCATATGCATTAGCGTGCCACTTCTGTCCCTGAAGAGCTCTGAGTCGCTGCTATAGCAACAGTACGGCTCTCTGACAGGCGGCACAGTCAGCGATGAGCTCCTGGACTTCAGGGAGGAACAAAACAAAATGAAGGATCATACGTGAGAGAGGAAGGTTCCTCTGTGTCCTGCGCAGCATGTGAGAGTGTACAAATCTCTAAACATATTTGTTCTTTACGTATGATTGGCTAACCATACAGCATCCAGCATTTCCTTGCTTTCTGTAGAGACACACATCAAGTCATGCCTGCACACATAGACGCCTGCCGCCTGCTAAACATCAAGGTCAAAACGGATCAGCATGTACCTAAGTCAGATCACACAGCTGGACTGCTGGGAAGTGTATGACCTTCGATAACTCTCAACTCGCCAGTGAAACACGCTCGCACATTAATAAAAAGGTAAAACATATTATGGAAGCAATGCATTATTCAGAAAGCCACACACATGTAAACATCTGACAGTTTTAACTGATGGGAATTTTTGACTTTGGTCTTTATTAACAGTCAGAAGGAGTCTCAGCGTAAACAAGAATTCAGGTATTATTATTCATTTGGTGAAACTAGTGCTTATGGGAGGATATTAGATTTTCAGTATAAATACAGACGCTATTTACTGTCTAAAATCTGCGACAGAGTAACAAGAGAACAAACCAGCTGCGTGCACATTAACACTGCAGATGACTTTGAAGCAAAAAAGAAAAAGAGAGCAAAATGTGGCGACAGCCTAAAGCCCGAGCTGAACTCAGTGTGAACTGCAGGCTTGCAACATTACAGCTTGTTTTATATCACCTTCATGAACAGTTTTACTTTGATCTGGGTATTGTTTGTCATGCTGCAGACTTTGTAGGGACACTGCAGACATTTTTTTGTGCATTCTGAGCTCTGATGTTGCCAACGTGCTGCTGAAACAAAAGCCGAGGAGTGACCAGAACAGTAGGATTTATGTCCAGCTAGGGAAAGTCTCCACCGAGCAGAGTAAGCAGTACGGTGTGCCCAGGGGACAAGCTGCTTCATCATAGCATCGATCTGCATCCCAACTGGGTTGTAGCATAGAGTTCCATGATTGATTATTGATATCAGCGAGTCTCATCAACCAGAAGCATTAAGGAAGCCTCTTCCTTTGCATGGGACTCTTCGTACACCGTGAACAGAAAACAAGGAGAAAGCAAGGACTTTCTGCATGAGCGAAACACCTGAATCCTAATCACATTTACTGTTGCAATTGAATCCATGTAAGCTGATTTCACAGAATATTTAACAGCAAAACAGTAGCTGCAAAGAACTTTTTTTGCAGATGGAACAAAAACAACTCAGAAATACGTTCTCTAGTCTTCTTTTGGATCTGAGGACAAATAGATGAATAACATTTTAAACTTCAATCCTATGTGAATTTGTACAGGTTAATGTTGTGGCAGCTCACACAGTCATACAAACAAGCCTGAACATGAGTGTAGTTGGGTGTGACTGTCACTGAGCATGAGCTTGCACATCCAGAGAGGTTAGTCACCATAATGTGCACGTTTAATTTCAATCCCCAACATCCTTTTCTAAATTTGTTCAGTCATCAAGAAACACTCACATGGATGTAGTTGAGTCAATTTAAGGAAAATTGAGATCCTCCTAAAATGATTGTAACAACTCTATAAACCTTGTGCTGCACTGTGGATCCCTTCCTTTGTATTATTTACACTTTAAATGTAAAAGTCAAGGGCTGTTCCTTATGTGAATGAAATTTCCAAGATAATTGACCTTTCGTTGAGTCCCGCCTCCTTAGTTACTGTTGCTACATCCAACAACACGACCAGCGCAACAGATTGCCGTGACGGGATGAGGTGGATCTTATTGGAAGAAGTCAGCGAGCTTTCAGTGGGATTGCATTTAAATATCACAAAAATGGCAAATTTGCCTTTGTGTGGGCTGCACACATCCTGGTTGGACACCTATAGCAAACAGGAATAACTGTGCTTTTAGTGACTGCTTGTGTGGGACTTTTCTTCAGACAGTGAACTTTTTTAGAGTAATACCTCCACGATATCCTCCAGATGGAGGCAGAAGGGGTTACAGTATGCAGTGGAGGGATATATTCAGAATAAAAAGACATGCAATGAAGGAGATACAACTGCTATCAAGGCTAATGTTAACACCAGCTGGTCTCAAGCTAAATCTCAGAGGTAGGTTCTACGTTCATAAAATGCTTCGTGAAAGATAAAAACAATATTATTTAAAGTTGCTTGTTGGGGCGCTATATGCTCGACTTTGTTGTAAACTGACGTAAAATAAAGTGGGGACACTACACCCAACACAACAGCAGCTAGTGTAGCTAGCGTTAGCTAACACGTTAACTAATGTTGGCTAAAGCTAAAGAGCTTGTCAAACTTAGTTTAGAGAGTAGGTTAACGTTCTGGCAATGATGTCCATGGTAATATAACTTTGGTCTGATTTGTGTTCTTGCCTCCAGTGAGTAGATCTAGACAACACGGTAAGTAGTTAGCTGTTAGCCTTACCTTTGAGCAGACGTATTTATGGTTCATAATGTCCGACACATTTAACTGAGAGTGGGGCCGTCCACACTGTTTTATCCACCGTAGGCACCGCTCACGTTGTGTTTTCGGCTCTGGGAATGGAAATAACACAACTCCTCCAGATAAGTAACGTTTGCTATGATGTGTGATTGGACAATAGCCGTTTTGTGGGAGGGGCCATTGAAAGGTCAATTGTTTATAAGAGGCCAAATCCCAGTATAGGTAGGTAGTCTACCAGTAAAATGGTCATAAAATTCATCCCCAGCTCCAACAGCGTGATGAAGTGTCCTCGAGCAAAACTCTAAACTATCTACTGGTGTATGAGAGATATTAAGTGTTGTATATTAAAGTACAGTTCTGCATATATGTGCAGGTAAATAAAAAAATAAACACATTGTAATGCACTTTTGAAGAATGTAAGGTTATAAAGGTTGAATCTAAATATGGATCAATCGAATTATATGCGTCAACTTGTTTAATTGTACAATCAATGACAACAAGAAAACTGTTATTTATATCCTGGAACAAGAAGAAAGAAAATAAATGAAAGGTCACATTTATAGAACTTCTGATGGTGGTTGTCCATTATTAGCAAAAACAGATAAAAATGCTCAGAGTTCCCCCTTCCAAGTTACAAAATGTAAAAGCATAGTAAAACTGAGAGGGGATGGAGATGAGAGGACTGACTTCCCTTTACTCACAGCAGGGTGTGTGACATACTTTCCCCTCTGCATTTGAACTGCTCACTGACTGAGATATTTTTAATCCTATAGGGGGCCTCTGCCCTTGTTTTATTTAAATGCATCCCAGGCATCATCTTTAAGTTTCATAAGACACTTGCAATAAGTATTCTCACTGTTTGTTTGTCGTCTTTTCATTTCGATTTTACAGTAAATCTGATTTTCAAATAATTACAAGAAAGCAACTTCTGATGCAGCTTTCTTACCTAATGTTCCAAAGATGGAGCTTATTTGGTGTTTATCCTTGAGGGGTTTTTCTTAAGTTTGAAAACAAAAAATATGAAGTTAAAGCGGTTTGTTTGGAATCCTATTGTTGTAAATGTTTTACCATTTTAGTCACATTAAAGATAACCAAGCTATATGTTTTTTTGATAATACAATTATTTTTCCCATTGTTATTGATGTAATAAAACAAATCAGTGTAAATGTTGTTGTATATTTTATGTAGACATACCACTATCATGCAATAACATCGTACTAAACAGCAAATCTGCACAAGTATACACACAATGGCTTAGTATTCACAGTGCACAATAATACCTACATTCTCTGGTGTAGATGAATACACCGATGTCATAAAAATTTGATTATTGAGCACTTTTTCTTTCATTCTCTTTTCATTTGTTAGAGTAATGTAACAATGATTAAATAAAGAATTCTGTATCCCCTCACCGACTGGTCCCCTATTAATAAAATGTCAATTTTCAGCTTATCTAATGCATATTAAAAGTCAGGAGGCTGTATCCAGGCTCAGAGCTCATCTCAGGTGGTAATTTGCAGCCTATTTTCCATATAAAAGTCAGATTCCGCTTAATTCATTTGGCAGTAAAACTCTAAATGTGAGACATTCAGTTCCCAGTTTATCATGTACCTGAGTAACTTTATAGATTCTGACAAATATCTTCATGTTGCCATTTGAGCTTTAACCTACCACACACAAACAGTGACAGAGCCACTTCCCACGGGTACAGGAAGAACCACCAGATGAAGTATTGTATGTCTGTTTGTGCACTTTTCTGCCAGTGCAGTTGAGCACCTCAGACTGCACCTTGAACATCTCCTGGGAGAGTCTCAGACATCATTCACAACACACTGAACCCTGACATTCCCAGTGTGTTTGCACATACACACAAAGTTTGCAGCTGCAGCAGTGAAAATGAAAATAAGAAAATGGAGTCAGATGGAGTTAAAATTTGTGTGAATAGAAACTCATCCGTCTATGTTTCATAACTCAGAGTTGGTGAGGGGCAAAATTACAATAGCAGGAAATTTATGAGATTACAATATTAGATAGGTGATGCATTAAATTAATGTTAGTGCGCTGAAATGCTGAAGGAGGCAGCTGAGGGAGGTTCGGCCTGTGTCGCATTTTGACTCAGTCTCAATTGCACAACCACGAGAAATGACATGAATGTGGGATTACTTTATCATGATAACAAGTTCCTGCTCGCACAGGGTTTGTTTTTTATGCTTCAGAGGTTATTTTCTGTATAAAGCCAGACAGTCTATTATAAAGGAACAGATCTTTTTTTGTACATTCCTGCCTCAAAACCAATCAGAGGCATGAATAAATGTTTGAAAATTGGTAAACAACAATAGTAGAACAGAAAATAGTTTGGATTCTATTGACTGTATGCAAGTCATATCAGCAGAAGTCTATAATTCAGATCTTTTGAAGTGGGTCTCTGTGGAAAGCTTAATAAAAATGGTATATCTGTTGTAGCTCTTTGAATGACTTCAGCTGGTAGAAATAGAGGTTAGTTGTAACCAGCTGACCTGTGGCGGCTGGTTACAATGGGTGGGGCTGCATAAATCCAATTAAATGACTGTAAATAAAGCATTTGTAAAAATGAGTTAACGTAAACCCTGTATAAAAAAATAAACATTTTCAACTTCAGTTAAATATTCAACAAAGTCTTTATTCATACATAAATTTAAAAAATAATCTCCAGAACAGGTTAATCTAAACAGGCAAATTTTGTGTATTAACATTAAATGTTGTATTTTAATTAGTATTTAACACAATAAAAACATTAAATATGTTTGGTCATTTTAATTGTCCAGTACTGGATAAACGTCCACAGTTGTGTCCAATGTGTCTCACTGTGCTGTAGAAACAGTTCTCCATGCAGCAGGTCACACTGACAAGATGCTGAGTGAAGACAAAACAGAGAAGCCTTTCACAGACTGCTTTCCTTTCTCATTTACCGGCTGTTTGATAGCAGATAATCTCGCTGTATTTAACGTACTTTGGGATGCTAGAAAAATCGCCCTTCGTGAAGTTATTTTCTCAGCGTTTATTGGCTAAATTAAGTTCTTCTGTTTGGCAATGCAGATCTGTTATTGGCTAATTCAATCTAAGAGCCCGCCTCCTGAGGGCGATTTCTCCAGCGCCCCAGAGCTGAACTAGATATATGAGAAGTAAAGAAGCAGGAGGATATAATGTTTTACAAAACAACTTATGTCTTTCAGAAATCATTTATACAATCTTCTTAGTGTATTAATATACATATGAGTGTTTTTAACTCTAAATACATGTAATTTTTGAAAAGAACAAAATGTATTTCCTGTCAACACAATGTTTTTGGTAGGGAGGGCGGTGCCCTAGCGCCCTCTATTGGCCAGCCGCCACTGCAGCTGAAAGTTACTTGAATCAAGTCTAAAACAAAACAAACGGCTGGTGTTTTAAATGATCTTCAAGCTAAAAATCAGTGTGGTTTACGAAAATGCTTATGCATAAAGTTTTACGTTGGCATTAGGCCTCGATCACACTGGATGACACTCTGTATAATGAAGTCATGGTGGTTTATTGTCCTCATGATTGTATATTGTGGTCCTGGGTGGAGACTCAGGGACTGTGGTGGTTGTGTTTATGGGAGTTGTGTAACATGATAGTTTGGTCTCGAGACTCTGAGGCACTACTTTTAACATTGGCCTCATTCTTGAGTTACAGCCCCATCACACATTAACATCATGCTAGTGTGGTGTAGCATTCTACTAGTAGATGCATCCTGATGCGGTGTGATCATGGATGTACATGGAGGGATCTTTACAGGAGCTTTCTGCTGATGTATAGAAGTGGTGAAGGGGCAGAAGAACATCTCGAGAATGAGATAAAAAACAAGGAAGAACCAAGATGGTGAGTACTCAGAGTGCAACTGTGTATGACTGACTCTCACTGAGGCAGCATTTCCTAATTTGTTGCGGTGATTCCCTGTTCCAACAGGTTGTTGAGAATATAGAGGTTCTGTTTTCCTGTGCGAATAGGGCCTTTACACAATTATTAGGTTAGAAATAACATGAAGTGCCCCAGGCAACACAGGAAGTGCTACAGCTAGCTGCTGCTGTTTGTGCTAGCTAATAGCCACAGATTTCTTTAAAAATAACTATTAATGCAAACCTAACAGCAAAGTAAAGGTTTATGAAAAGTGCTTATAAAAAAAATTAAGATATTTTATAACCATATTCTTTTAGGACTGCAGATCCTCTTTAGTCCTAGTCTTGTCATTAGCTTCTCATTCTGGTCTCTGAGCTGAGGCCATTTGAAAAGCTAATGACAACAGGTAAAATTATGTCCCACAGAAACCCAATTCAAAAGATTTAAATATTGATTTTAATAAAGAATCAGTTTGTCTCTGAGTTTGATTCCCAGAATGATTTGCTGCTGCTACAACCACTCAAAGTTAAAAAAAAAAACTACAATTCATTTGTTGTTTTATAATAATGTGGTAATATTGTTTTTGTCTAACACTATTGAACAAGAAACTACTTTAAATTGTTTCTCATGGACCTGAATATGAACAACATACAGAGCAATACCTAGTGTATCTGGAGAGAAACTGCTTGTGTAAAAGTGACAGACAGAAGTGATATCTCACTTTGAGGTGAGATCAAAGGATCACTATCAATCATCCTGACGGACAGGAAAATTCTAAACTCCATCTGTATTTATTAACACCTCACTTCAGTGTACCTCTCAGCAGGTCCATGCTCTGGTTGACCAGCCACACTTTGAAATGAGTTTAATGAAGTTTTATTCATTTGTTGTGTAATTTTTTCCAGAAATCCTGTCCTGCTCTCAGTGGACTTGGATCTTATTTGACCTCTTGGCCCCTCGCTCGACTTGTAAAGTGACTTGCATCTGCTCTGTTAAACTTCATCAGAAGTTTGCTATACTTCTTTATGTCGACCAATGCATGACAGCTTATTAAAACAGCTGTGGTCACTCAGCTGTGATGGTTGTATTAAACAACTGGCAAACTCAAGTATCTGATCTACAGTCTGACTATACATATGCAGTGACATATGAGCACTGGGTCTTCAGCAAGTGATCTGCATATAGTTAACAGTGTTGCTGCAACGAGATCCTGGATCATGGTTCCCTTCATTTACATAGACTATTTAAAAATGTTTTTTTTTTTTATTGTTCGTACCTTTTTGGTTTTGTATTTTCATACAAGTGGAAATGTGTGTGATTAAGAAAAACAAAATACAAAAAGTTGATGCATGAAGTATTAAGAAGTAAATAATAGTAGCTATAGTTTAAAGGAATCAGATTTTTTGGATTTGGTAGATCGGTTGCTGTCAGTTCCTATTTTAAACTAAATTTTGGAAAAATCTGCGCTAAAACAAAATCTAAAAATGACTAAATGTCGAGACATCCTGATTTCTTTTTACCCCTTACGTGTGTTTCAGGTCATGGACTGCTTGTGGAGGTGGAAGCTGAGCAGCTATTTCAAGGTACAGTGACAGAAGAGCACTCCTGTATTAATAAGAGACATGCCTCCCATAAGGCAGACAAGATTAGGCCATCAAAAACGTATAATGTACAATGTGGTCAAAGGTAACACTCACATGCTGTAAACACTGAGCACTTAAAGCAGAGGAGGGAATTCACTGTCCGCCAACAGAAAACTGTAATATTTATTTGTATGAGGACCATGAATGCACCACAACCACGAATAAGAGGCAACGTAACAGTCTTAAAAAATGTGCAACATGGTGGGAACACCAGCGATCATCACTCGGCTGGTTCTGGAACCTCTGTGATGAGGACAGGACAGGGTAGCAACTGAGAAAGTTTGTGGAATGAAAGATGATTTGATTTGAAGGTGGGCAGAGTGGGAGTAGATTTGTTCTTGGCATTAGTGGGGACATATTACCAGGGGTGCGTATAAGTGGTCCACAGGTGCTCATGCGCTGTCAAAATATAAAAGGTGCACCAGATGAAAAGTTGCAATGCGTGTTTGCGTAATTAACACTGGTTTGTCTGAGCTGCATGAATTTTTATGTTAATCCGTTAAAATAGAAACATACACGAAAAAAGACAAATAGACCATTGTGACATGGATGCACAGAATTTTACCCTTTTTTGCTATAAAATACAGAAAACCATCAGTTTTTATCAACAAAATTAGCATATTTTCCTTTGATCTGTGTAAAGCGCTGTCACTGTAACTGTACCTTTTTATCTGACAGCATCACATTACAAACATCCTCATCATTTCTAAAGAGAAAGCAGTTCCAGTAAATAACAGAAGCTCCAAGTGGAAAATGTAACAGCTGACTAATAAATTTCAACAGCAAACTGTTAAATGTAGATTAAAGTGAACAATCAACCCTTTAAACAATCCAACATGAACTCTCGGTGTTTGTTATTTTTATATTTTACTGGTTTCCTCTTGATTTTTTCTTCAATTAAAGGATTTTTATTGAAACAAATATAGAACCAGGAAAACTAATCAGACTGAATGTGAAGCTTGAAGACCCAAAAACAAAGCAGAGGAGCTCGGAAGAGACACAGCGAGACTCATTTAAAAATGTTTAAGAATGTTAAATTACCGTTAAACCAATGTTAAACCAGGAAGTGGACCAGCTGGTCCTCTGGTGTCGTCAGAACCATTTAGAGCTCAACACTCTAAAAACTGTTGAGATAACAATGGACCTCAGGAGGAGCCTCCACCCTGTCCCCCATTATCATACACAACACACCTGGAACTATGGTGGACAGGTTTCTGGGGACCACCATCACCCAGGACCTGAACTGGACTGCCAACATAGCATCAGTATCTTAAAGTATCATATTTAGTGTTCCTGTCCTGAGAGAATTTATTTAATAGGTAAAATGTATTTATGGAAAAATATAGAAACAAAAAATAAACAATAAATCTGTTTATTGAAGTCAAGTCCTGCAGAATGGCAAATGTGCAGAAGGACATCTCAACAGGTAGCATATTTCTACAGAACACCGGTTCCAGCAATGGCTGTCTGAGACACGGCTGCAGAAAAGTTATTTAGAACTGTTATTTAGTATACTGAATTCAGTGTGACTTTTCCTGCCCTGCATACATCTTAAAACAACATATATTGTATATATTGTTCATCCCTTTAGAAATTTTATAATGTTTATTAGAAAAAAATAAGTGAATTATCACATAAAAAGGTTTATTTAAAGCAGAACTAAGTAAGTTTTGCTCTCGCTCTCCCCCTACTGGTCCCCTGTGAAAGCTCACTGTCGTAACGTTCCCCCGCCGCTGCCGCAGACCCCCCCACCCCCCACCCCGCCACCACCCCCCCAACAACAACGCGCAGAGAACGCTTTTGCAAGAAGAAAGAAAAACAAAACCAAGAAAATGTCTCGACAGGTGAGTATTATTGTCATCTTTGCGCTCCTAAGGGTGGCGTTGCTAACAACGGCAAGGGCTTCATGCTTGTATTTATGTACGTGAGTGTGAGTGCCGTAAAGCAGGTTTGTTCTCGTGAGATTAGTCGGGTCCGATCCACTGAAAGTTGCAAGTGCTGCTTTCAGGACACAGACCCCGGAGGGAGGGGAGGGACCCACGAATCACCCCGCCAAGTCCTTGTTTACCCCCACAGGGACTCTAGAAAACATTTATTGAGGTGAAAAAACTTACTTAGTTCTGCTTTAAAGCCTGGACTTAAAGTGTCGGGTCCAACATGTAAAACATAAATACATTTGATAAAGAAGTTATTTTTATTCATGATATTTAATCTGAAAACATTTCTTGTGCATTGCACATATTCAGCTTTACATAAAAAAAAACAAACATTTATGCAAATCAATAAGAAAATCAAGGTTAAATATGCATATTAAATCCCATTAAAGTGAGATGAGTCATTTAAAATTAAGGCAAAAGGTGCAGATTTTTTGTCCTCTGTTGTGACTCAACATGGGCTCTGAATGTGAATTCAGCTGAATCCCAGCAGACATATTGAACAGAGGAGCCAAAATGATTTGGAGCCAATTGTGATACGCTTTTTTCTCTTATGCAGCTAATGCACATGAAAAATTGCATTAATATTAAAGGATAATGAAGTCATGATGACTAGTGAATATTACTGTTATGCATGTTAACTGTAATGTACTTCTGTGTTGAGTCCAGCAAGAAGAGAGGTGCAACTTTGTCTACTCCTGTGTACCATTATTTAATGGTTTTATTAAGTTTTTAATGAAAAAAGTTGTGTAAACAAAGTAACTGTCGAAATATCCAGAAGATGATAACAGGAAAAAAAAAACACATCTTAGCTTCAGCATCTTTAGCTCCACATACATATTCCATTTTTTTATGATCAATTAGGATTTGGGTTGAAAAGAATAGTTTTCATTCAGAATTAAGATTCACCCTCTGATTAAAACAAACTCCAGAATTTGTCCTGAAGTGCTCAGATCAAGTGAATTTGAACTGATGGATAAAAACTGGAGAATAGCTGGGAAGTTGGGGATGGATTAGCAGGAGTTTGAATTTTTTTTAAATGCTTGTCATCAAAGCAACAGCTTGAGGCATGAAATTGTAGAATACATATCTCAAAAGCCTGAAGCCTACCTCTGAATTCTCACTTAGCTCCTTCTCTGCCACTTTCCTGGAGGCATCTACAAAGCCGCTGTTGATATTCTTTCCAGTCAGTGGGAGAACCTCCAAAACATTTGAAAAATGTATGACTGAAACATCATTCACATTGATCCACAATTCCCAGCCTGCATTACATACCTTCTTTCTAGTTAGTGTGCACATACATCAGAAGGCTGCCAAAGACCTATAAATCATGTAGTAAGATGCTTTCTTACCACTGCAGCCACATCCAGAGCATTCCTCAAGCAATTTTTCATGCACGTCACTTAGTGTGCAAAAAGATTTTTACATATATTAAAGCATTCCACTTCTGTTTGTCTATTCTGAGCTCTGCATTTATGTTGGCTGCAGTCTTGTTCATGCATGGGTTTTCCCCTAGACACTTCGGGCTGCACATAGAGAAAACATGCATGTTTCCTTACATGTGTGTGTGTCTCCAAGTAAATCTTAGACATGACTGTGAGCTTGTATGATTATTTTCAGTCTCATGAGTCTGTATGATGGACTGGGGGGCCTGTCCAAGATGAACACTGGCTCTAATCTGATGACAGCCATGACAGGATAAAGTGAGAATGGAAAATGAATGAATAATGGACATGGATAAGTATTCAGATGTACGGTTGAATGGATCTAAAGCGAGAGGAGAATTTTAAAGTAAAACATCGTATGTCATGTTTGACTGAATTAAATCCACAAATTTTATGACTTAAAATTCAGTGTTTCAATTTTCTAATCAAAGGGTTTTTCTTTTTATGAGATCAAGCTGGCAGGAAACTAGTGTATTGTGTAAGATCTATTAGGTGGCTCTAGACAGAACTGTCCCGCTGAACTCCTTTTAATGGCAAAGTCATGATTTCACATTGGCTGCAGCCGTCTCAGAGACTGTTGGTAAATTGTTTTGCATATGAAGGTGACAGGAAGCAAAGAAAGTTATCGCCAGCATACATCTCCCGCTCTGAGCAGCACAGTATTGGCCTTCCATCAGATAGGAGCCATTTCTTTCCACCTCACCGACTGTCCCCGCAAGAGGAAAGCTCAGCGCTCCAACTCCAACCACTTTCCCATTATGCAAATGATTTTCCTGCAGAAAAGCTCCACGGCATGTGCCTATCAATTCAGTGAGGCCTCTGGTTTGAATACATGCATTTATTCCCCTCCACACATCATAATTCTGGAAAGAAGGTCTATTTCTGATACATAGCACTGGTGTTCATATTGCTGTGGTAAGGAAATAGAAGGAACTCTTACACAATCAATTTATACAGCCTCCTTTTGAGGAATAGACTTCTTTCTATGGAAAGGTAGGAATTACACAAACGTATGGGGAATACTGAATGTCAAAAGGAAGTAGCACCTATACAGCCATGGGCTGTTTAAAGTAACTGCATTGCCATTACAAATGCATGCATCACAACAGGGCATAGTTATATATAAACTTCCACAGCACATTTGATTAACTTCTCAGCAGCCCTGAAGGTATGTGGCCTTGAAACCTCCTCCTCATTTAATCCTCACTTCCACGAAAAAAAAAAAAAAATCCTCGAGTAAGAAATTCCAAATATCTTCATTCTCTGCATTGCCACCGGCGCAGAGTGCATCTGCAAACTCAATGCATAGTGATCAGCATTAAGCTTTTTATATTTCTGTACGATATCCTCAAACAAGTCCCACTTTTCATTTTGAGAAACAGATGAGGGAAAAGATATCACATGCATAAATAAAAGTCTTCCTCAAAGATTTGTTTTCCAGGTAGCTCATCTTTAGCGGATCTCAAACTTTCTTGAGGGCGAGCTGTTAGTCACTGTCAAATAAATTTCATACACATCAGCTATCTTCACCTACAGTATGTGTTCTGAAAGTAGCAGGAATGTTTAAACCAGCAGATGCAAGCATGTCAAGAGGTAGCATCTGCAGGTAGGAGAAACACGCTGCCTTTTTAATGTTTGCTCAACCTCCAAGGACTTCAGATAGTTTTCTTCAGTTTTACACAAGTTTGATACCTTTGACACATTCTTAGCTAGATATTATCCTCAAATCAATTAGTCACAAAATGTTTCCTAAAATAAGCCAAAATACATGTCACAAAGATGTAACATATACTAATGACATTGCAATTTAACTGGAAAACTTTAAAACCACACAACTGCAAATGTTTTTGAGAACACGGTGCAGTTGTGTGATAAATAATTCGATTAAAACCAGATACATGAACCTTAAAAGCAAAGATCGTGAATCCTCACTAGACTTTCATGAAAGTGAAAAATGCATTAATGCTCAAACATAAACCAAAATACCAGCTAGTGCTGTCTACTCACCTAGTCCTAATCCCATAGTCTCATTTGAACCCATCGCATAACTCAAAAAATAATGTAACGTGTCAAAATAAAATACAGTGTCTTCTTACAGAATAACTTTTTGAGATCAATAGTCAAGACATATTTTTTATATTGTAGTTTAGGTTTTTAGAAACTAATTATACATATAAATTCTGCTTGTTAACAGTAATCTGAATGTGTATTAAAAGTACAGTATGTAAGAATTAGACCTTGTTGTTAAATTCAAATCCTGCAGTTCATGAAAAACAAAACGTCTGTTCTAAGCCACACGCCCCCTCCCCTCACTGATTTTACTGTTGAGTTGCCAGTTCTGATGTTCGCTTGTATTTGTTCAATTTTTGGGAATATCTGAAAGCCTATTTGTTCAGCGTTGAGTTTTCCTAAGTGTGTTTGAATGCCCCATCACGTGCAGCTCGGCTGATCAGTTGGAAGACCTGAAAGACTGAGAACTATCACCGATATCTTGCACTGGAAATTTTTTTAAACCTCAAGAAGCCACTTTAACCCATGAAAAATGAAAACTGTCAGGATTTAAGGCCTTCAATGCCCTCCGTTTCCCTCCCATCACCTTCTTTTTAAGTTGACTTGAGGGCTACCCTGCAGTTCCATGCTGCTGCCAGGAGCTGTTACATCCCTCCCTCAGGTCTCAGTCAGCTCCACCTGCAGCTCAATGAGTGTCATTACTCAACTCCATTACATGAAGGGCTGAAGCTACCTCCTGTGTGTATGTAGTCACTATGATGATACTTGGTCTCATGTCTCATGGTTTGTCCCAGAGCTGATTTTTATGACATCATGAGTTGGTTTTTGAACATTCTTAACTCTTCTTTGTTGGAACTTCTTGTGAAACAGTCTTCTTTTATCAGAAACTTCTGACTGTTGCCCAACATCAACATTTTGATAATCCTCCTCCTTCCCCACCACCTGGGATACCTAGATCATTCTCTTCCACTCAAAATTTGAAAACCTAAGGAACCATTTGAAAGAAAAAAAATGGTAAACATCCATTACAATTATGAGAATTTGCCAGAAACACAACTAACTGATCTCTCATCTCCCCCAGAGCTATCGAGTCTTTACTGTCATAACCTTCAACTCATCATGTCAGCAACCCTTTAAAAACGCACCTTGTTGGCTGTTTCTGTCAACACATGAGTCCAATATGAAAAACTTCAAAATTGTGATAGAAAATACAGTATAGTCTCTCCTGAAAGACTGAATGTTTTTACCATCTACGTTAAATTAAGATGAGGAATAATCACATCTATGACTCCTGTTACGTGCAAAGCCCTTTTGCTGGCAGTTTTCTCTAACTGTCTTGTTTTCCAGGTTCAAGTTGACTGGTACAGCCTGATGTGGACCTTCCATTTCTGCCGGTGATTGGCTGCTGTGTTCCTGGTTACCTAATCAGCTGTGGAGCCTGCCTTTAATAGCTCACACCTGGTGGAAGCTGCAGCCTTTTGTTCTGATCCAGCCTTTGGGTTCAGAGCTTGTTTCCATGCTCTATGTTTAAAACTCCAGTGTTGGAGCTGAATTCTTTTTAAGCTGGCTGTCAGGTACGTGGTGGGAAGGTTGTGGACCAGGTAAGATGGGGTACCCTTTACATCTGCACATGTAGAACCTTGATGTCTTCAAGTCTTCAAGTCTTCAAGTCTTAGTGATTTTGAGTTGTTCCAGGAACACAAAGCACAAAAAGATTTTGCAAATAAATGTTTGTAGTTGAAAATAGGAAGTCCTCCCGGGTGCTGACGTGACCTGCGACAGGTGATCCTGCTCAGATCTTCAGAGATATTTTGAGAAATGCACCACATGAAGCCATAAAACAGTGTTTGTCAGAGTTACATGCAGAGTGGACAACATGGAGAAGTACACCACTCGCTCAAAGGTCCGTGTAGGAACTCTGTACACAGTCCATTTAACCTTACCACTAGGTAAGAATGGGTAGTACCTTTTTTCTGGTTTTTGAAAGCCCTTTTGTAGATAAGTTAGTAAGGATTTTCTTTTTTTTTTTTTTTTTTTTTTTTCAATAACAAAAGTAAAAATCACAGCTTTATTTGAGTTTAATGTTTGACCATAATTCCAACTAAAAGGTTAACAGAAATTTCTTGTCGGCCAAGATGAATATGAATTTTAAAACATGTTGTATTCTGGGTTCGTGCACATGCAGCGTTCAGACTAATTGTGAACTGTCAATTTATACCGATGTGTATGACAGCAAATCTCCGTTTAAACGCCCTCTGTTTGAACTTGTTTCATCAGCTGCCATGTGACCAATAAAACTTGACAGCTCTTTCTTCCACACACAAACTGTACAAAGTTTATCAGCCATCAAAAAACAGGACAGTACTCTAACTCAAGCTGACTAAATAATAATTCAAAAGATTAACCATCCAACTGCTGGTTTGTTGTTTCTCTCGAACAAACTATGACTCGAGTAAATGTATTTTCAGTTTTACTCATTTTGTGTCAATTCAGTTTTTTTTTGTTTTTTTTTTAAACACAGAGATCATCTTTCCACTAGCACAAAAAAAAAAACAACAAAAAAAAAAATACAAGAAATGCACAGCTCCTAATGAGCAACTGGCATATGCCGTTTTCTTGTAATTCACTGGAGATTAGTGTGATTACTCTGACAGCTGTGTAATTACACAGGAAGGTCCTGACAACAGAGCAGGTGACATGTTTAAACAGCTGCAAACAGTGACATGGTCCCTCTCTGTCACTGTATTACATAACATTTAGTAAGTGTGTAAATGTCTTAGAAAAAAACCCTGTTTTTATTTGTACTCTGGCACCATTTAATTAAAAGGTAAATTATTAAAGATTTTTCTTCCAATGCAAAATGTTAAAAAGTCTTTCATTGATGAGCCGAATCTGTTTTCAGTGCTTCTTTATCACATCTTTTATCATTATTTTGAACAATATGATATTATTTGTGACAGCTTGTTATAACATTTTTTTTAAAAACAGGTTTTGAAAGGATAGTAAAAAGTGAAAGACATGATGAAATGTTAAAGCAACACAAGATTAAAGCTTCTGGCTCACTCTTGTGGGCCTGTTTCTCATTTGTGGTGTGTTTTTGATTATTTTCACGTGAAGCAAGTGTCAAAATGAAAAAATGGAAAAGCAATACTTTACCACCGTATAATATATTAATGACTTACTGGATTTGTGATGGAGGAATGGTTCTTGCTAAATTTCCCAAGTTTCTTCCATCCAATCCTTCTGCATGTCAAGTAGGAAATCCTGACAAACAGCCCGCCTCTCTGGGCGGATCACTCAGGTTTTAATTTAACACAGTCAAGCTATGAGGCTATCCACAAGGAATTTACAGCACAGATGCAAAATCCAGCCAACAGTTGCAATAAAAACAAGGAAGTAATAAAAATGTGTGACTTGATTTCTTGAGGTGGAAACGAGATTTGTGATGGTTAATATCTTGATGAGTTTGTTTTAAACATGAAGGATTTTTTCTACAGCGTTTTAAAAAGGTGTTCTAGTGATGTTACTCTAGCAAATTAAAAATAAAGTTATTTATGTCATATTTTATCAGAATGAGGACCATGAAAACAGACCCAACAATGACTGAAAAGATAAGACCAAGTGTTTCTGAACAGGAAAATGTGCACAGGGAACAGGATCTGAGCTACAGGTGTTCTGAGGCAACAGTAAATGCGTTTACATGTGCAAAATGTCTTTAATCTGATCATTGCTCGGATTAGAATTTGACCATGTAGAAGCATTGGGTTAGCATGGGGTTAGCTCATTTTGACATGCACATAACTATCTGAAATACCGGAAACGGCTGTAGAAGAACATGCAGCAGACTTCTGTTGTAAACAAACATGGCTGTGTTTGTTTAAAATGGAGCGGTTCTGAACAATTTTACATCTAAACCTCCAGCAGCGCATTTGTATCTGAAACTGACTGTTTCATGCCCGCCATGTTTTCATCCAGCTTCCGTAAACGCCAACGTAAGATACGTCAACGCAGAACGTAACAGACATGACCCACAGAAGAAGTGGAGACTGGAGGTGAACTGGTGAGCCTTGGAGCGCAGGTGGATGGATGGTGAGTGAAGGTGTGCGACAGAAATTTCCTTCCAGAGAGCAGGAGTGGGATGAAGCAGACGTCCCCACATAACAACAAGGAACAGAGTCGGTGTGGCGGAGAGCAGCTCCAGGAGCCAGGCTTCTTTTTAGAGTAACAACAAACCCAAATGGATCAATACGTCTTAAACCAGTACTAGAAACTAGATTTTACCAAAATACAAAGTCAAGCTTTCACAAGAGACAAGTTACTGGTTGAGACGTTCACCAGTAGTGACTTTAATGATCTGGCAATGGAGTTCCTTTCTCTAATGCCTTTGTATTTGTAATCTGGGCCGAACAGGTGATTAGTAAGTGAGCTCAGGTGTGATCCAGAAACCAGCAGCGGCAGTTCTACCTAAAGGGCGGGGCTTTGGAGCAGTAAACTCTGGCTCACCTGAGAAGAGGGGGTAAAAAAAAGGAAACAAGAAATGTCCCCAGAGAGTCCAGATCTCCACCAAATACCTCAGTCCCCCATATTGTGATTTACACCAAAAATTAATCGATGATTTTTTACCAAACAGTTGGACCATTTATTGTTGAGTCCCATGCAGACATGTTAAAAACAGCTTCTATCTCACAATGATGAAGAATCATTAAAAACATTCCTGGATTCAGACGGCGATCCAGATCACACCCACCATCCAACCATTTATTCCTCAGGCTATTTTGATCTTTCCTTTCCTAAAAAATTCAGCAAAGTCCATCCTTAACATGTTTTGTTATCTTGCTAACTGTTAAACTAATATATACAGTATATGCATGTATATAGGAGAGCTTTTTTGATAGTCCTCAGATTAATTGATGGCTGTCCTCTAAAACTCCAAACTCACAAAATTCAAGTAACATTAAGAACAAATAAAATACTTAATGGATGCTTTTTAAGAATCAGTTTGCATTACAAAGACACCCTTTACCCTGGATAATAACCCCCACTGTGAATTGAAACAAAAAAAAATCTGTGAGAATGTGGAAAGTCTTTGTGAGGACTTGACAAAGTCTTCAGGTAAAGATTGACTGCTGTGGGCATGATAGATGGTAAGAAGTCCATCACACATTTGAGGATGCTCAAATCTTCTACCCTAAGATGGTGGTGGATCATCTTCATGGTAGCATAATATCAGGAGCCATGGTAAAGCATGGAAGAAGAAACAAGGTGACTGTGTATCCATGTCTTGACATTAGTCTTGCGCTGCAAGACGGATTCTCGTGAGATTTGGAGTTTTCCAAACCCACGAAAATCCATCTTGTACTGTTCCATTGACAACCATCTATTTCGGTCAAAAAAACATTCACTCCAATCATGTGTTAGCATTGTGCTTTGGGGCGGGTGTTCAGGTATGATTGGCAGCAAGTGTCCAGGCAGGAGAAACAAAAACAAACATGGCTGCTGGTGGATGTAGCATAAAAACAGTTATTTAATCTGTTTTAGGACCAGAAATGATTTCTTCATGTAAAAAAAAAAAAAAATGATCAAAGGTAAAAACTTTGTGAATTTCTTGATGTTAAAGATGTGTTGTGCTTTTCTTAGTGGTAACGATGTGTGTGTTTTTCTCCTGAATGGAGTCGCAAGCACTTGATTTACTGTGATTGGCTAAAGACAATTAATCAAAGGCAGACACTTGCTGGCTCGTCCTCCAATCAGCTTAAAATATTATATCAGATGTCCCTCCCTTTTATAGACGGTTTCAAACGGGCAGTTCCAGGTGTATTTGTGTCCCTGAATCGAGAAGAGGCGGGGCTACACAGATCGACATGGCTTGAATATTGAAAATTTGAGGCAGGTCATCACCTGGGGAAAGAAACCTTTGTACTCAGCACAGAGGCATCAGGATTGCTTTTCCACTGTAGGACAGTCCAGTGTCTTCATCCAGTGTGAAGAAGACTTTAAATATGTTGTCTGATAGTCTTTTAATCTTCCACAGACACCCTGAGGTAACAGTTTCTGTTTTTATTGTTTATTTCTTGCACAAACCTCAGCTCTGCCTTTTTTAAATGAAATTGCTCATGAGCAATAAAGTTTCTCCTCACCCCGAGCTGCACCAGCATTTTGGCAACTCTTACCCGTGAACTGATTTAGTAAAGCAACAAAATATGAGGTGCATCTTGGTTTGTCCTCCACAGTTTCGAGGTAGCTATTAATCACACATCTGCCATATTCTGTTGAATGTGTTAAAATCCTCTTACAGAAGGTGTGAGTTTAAATCCTTCTTCTGCTTCTTCGTGTGATTTTTGAACATTTTCAACATGTTCATGTGACCAGTGAAAAACGTGTTTCATTCAAGTGTTTTTCCACATGGGATTCTGGATCTGTTCCAGTTTATGATTTTGTGATCTTTTTCACTGTGTGTGTGTGAATGTGGGTGTGTGATTTTTTTCTTTTTTTTGGAAAGTTTATCCTCTGTAGCTTCAAGGATTTTTACAGGATTGCTTTCACCATCATGGTGGTTTTATGATTGTTCAGGAGACCCTTTAAATTTTAGAGCAATTACGCTGCAGCTTTGGGGGGCTGACAGGTATGACTCTGTTCAGTAACCTATAATTTAAGTGACACTTGCAGTAAAATGTGGTTGTGATTGCCAGATCCACCGTGGGGTTTTTAAGCACAGCAACACCAAGCTGCTGTTGAACCAAGATGTCAGTCTGTCCTCATCAAACTGAATCTTTTTTGCTGGACATTCTGCTTCACACAAAGAAAATAATTGATTGTATAGGAAATCCCTTCCCTGGTGCTTGTGCACTTATAATTTAGCAGCCATAACAAAGACTGGCAGATCTGTCAAACTTAAGATTTCCCCCCGGCTAAATAAGAGTGAATAGTACAGTAAGTTCTGGGTCTGTGGATCATGGACGGAAGTGCAAATGCTGCATGTGCAGATCTGGAAGTGGATTTGGAATGTAAAGTTTAGTTGCTTTTTTTTTTTTTTTTTTATTTAGTGGGAAATCTACAGTCCATCGTATTTTAGATGAAAAACAGCACAACATGATATATAGATATCTCGATATATATATGTACATTTATAAAAAGTATATATAATTTATATAAAAATGTATACATACCATTTACATTTAGATTTTAATATTTGTTTAAAAAGCCTCAACAGATAAGCTGTGTGAGAATCTTGGTGTTTTTCATTTCATAATTCCGACTGGGCCTTTCAAAGGTCCTGTACAAACATTAAAATACTGTTAAAATGGTAAATGGTTGTGCCTGTACAACACTTTTTGAGTCAAACTTTTTCAATTTGTCATTCACACACACACACATACACACACACGTTTGGGGGTGATAAACTACACACGTATTGTAGCCACAGTTGTCTTGGGACACACTGACAGAGACGAAGCTGCCAGACACAGACGCCACTGGAAACAAAACAAGAAACAACTGCAATTAGTTTTAGGAACCACTAATTAGATCAGAGACAGATGAGCTGGAAAACTTCCTGACTGGGATGAATAAAAGCCAACAACTTTCAGAAGGAATCACAGGTCTGGATCGTTCAGGTGAATACTCATCAGGTATAGGACTCATCAGTTTAACATGATTGATAAATAATGTTATATTTGATAATAAAGATTTCATGACCCTGACTCTTGAATTATATCCAAAATTGGAAATCCTGCATGGAAACAGATGATCTAAGCGTCAACCAAATGTGGGAGGAGTCATGAAAACTGTATAATCATGTGGGTAAATTACTGAACAATATTAATTTCTTGTTTGTTTTCTCTATCTTTGTTGTTTTGGTTAATTTTTTTTTTCATGTCATCTGTTTTTTGAGTTATTTTGGTGGTGAAATACTGATTTTAAATGTTTTGTTTAGGGGTAGGTGCTCATAAGTTTATACTGATGCTTATTCCTTATTTCTGCACCTGTAGCAGCTTGTTACTCAAACCCAGGTAATAAAATGAGAGATAGAAACCTTAACATTCAAGAGAAACTTTCTATCAAATATCATGGAGTATACTTGGAACAACAAAAATTGACCAGAAAATGAAAATATTTCATGTTGTCTGTCGAAGAAATGGAAAGATGTGACGCAGAAGCAGCAAGAGAAATGTGACAGATAGTTCTAGAAAATCCTAGACTAGTGAGTCGAACCTCTTCAATTTGCACCAGTCTTGAAGAACTTCATAGCAGAAGTGCAAACACCTTGTGCATTCATGGAAAACCATTTTAAATGATTCCTGTACAACTCAGCATCTTCTGCAGAAGGGCACGTGATGAGAATATGACAACCATCAATACAGCGAGTTGCCACAGGACAGTTTCCATGTTCAAAGAACCACATTTTGAAAGTGGCCTGATCAGCAGCATCTGAGAATATCAGACTTTGTGCACCATTTTGCACACAGCTTGCACTTACACTGCACATATCTGCTATTTTACAACAGAAGGTTCCACATGCCCAAAACCTCAAGATGTTGAGTGCTTGCAAAAAAAAAAAAAAGAAGGCATCAGAGTTCCCTCACTGAGTCACATGACAGCTTATTTGTCATGATTTACCAGGTTTTTCAGATCCCAAAAGTAGAGAGTGGCAGGCTCAAATAAAAACAGTTTATGACAAAACACAGATGGGGAAAAACAACCACAAATAAGGCTGCTCACTGGGAAGACAGAGGGGTTAATCTAAAGTACCAAAATATGTTCAGAGTCCAAAAAATTAAAAGTCTAAAGTAACAACAAAAAGCACTCTACTCACTTGGTGGAGGAGGCAGGCGTAAGTCCAAAACATAATCCAAGGTGGGGGGGGACTCAAAATCCAAATGTCCAAAACGAAGCACGTAACTATGAAAAACAATATAGAAAAAAATTCTGTGGCTACAATACTATGGTTATAATTCAGAGGAACAGACGACCAACAAGAGATAGAAGACACAACATAAGACAACAGTCCAGCACTGAACAGACAACAGAAGCAAACTTAAGACACAGGTGCAGACAATGAGCTAATTGACAAAGGTGAGGCACAGGAAATGACAAGACCATATATGGACACAGACTGTTAAATCCAGAAGACACACAGATTCTAAACATGAAACTCAGACACCAGACAAACTCAACACTAGACACACACTGACTAAACATCAAGACATGATACTAAAACCGAACCAAAATCTAAACTCAAAAACCAGATCACAAACACTGACACAAACCCCTTAACCAACAAAACTCAGAAATCAGATTTATTTAACAGGTTTCTCCTGTTTCTGAATAATCTTCTCTCATGTCTTTGTCATTCAGTGTAATTGATATTGCTAAGATGTTCCATTTTCATCATGCACCGTGTGGCAAACAGCCTCTAATCTGAAGTTAAACCTGCATTTGGGAAGTCTGATCAGGACCACACTTGGATTGGAATTAACTCTAAATTTTCTTCAAGAAATTAAATATTTTTGACTCTCGACTAAAACATCTGAGAAATTTCAAGAACATTTATTAAGTCCTAAATTAAACTTAGTCCACAACTTGCCCTGAACGTGAAACCAATTAGTGAAGTTACTCTGTCTGAACTTTGAATTTCTGTTTTACCTGGTGACTGCTGCTGTACCTGTAAGTTTGGACAATGGATAACATCAACATCAGTGTCTGATGGATCCGTCAAGATGATCATTTTACTGCAAAATGATGAAAATCAATTAAAATATTGTATCTTTTTATAATCACTAACTTCACAGTGATTTGTAAACTGATCACACTGATTTATTAGTGTATGTTTAATTTTATTAAATAAACACAAAGTATATTTAAACATCTTGTTAAAGGTGTGATGACATCACCGTTTAAACTGGCGTAAAGCTATTTCATGTAGTAGATATGCCCGCATATGTCAACTCACAAAAGAATTTGATTAAAAAACTAACACGGCGGGGGTGTACGGGCAGGTCAGAATCCTCTTCTCAGCAACACGGTTCCTTTCATTAATGATATGTGGGTCTCCCTGGCTGACTTCGCTCTGATTGGCTACAACCATTGCCCGCAGCAAGCCTTTCTTCTCGGCTCCGTCAACAGTCCAGTAACATGGCGAGTGGACGTTTACAACCGTATATGTTCGAGCCTGAAACGTCTTCTGAGGAAGACGGAGGGGTGAACACATAAAACTCAACTAATCACATGAGCGAATAAACAGTGCTGTCAGATGTTATCAATGAAAATAGATTCACAATATGGTATGATAAACCTGTTGCTCACGGACATTGTTGCTAGAGCGGCTATCACATGCTAGCATCATGAACTCTTCAGACCACGAACAAACGTTTATCAGGCAAGGCAGCATTTTATTAAATAAATAAACTTACAGGTATTGACGATGTGGTCGCCTCCTTCAGGGTTGGTAAAGAATTTTTAATTAAAATCAGTTTCTTTGACAATCCCAACTTGAATTCACCCAAGTTATGGAAGCAGTCCTCCGTGAAGTGAGCTGAACATATTTTCTAATTGAGGTTATAACTGCGTGGCACTTCTCCATAAATGAACTTCAGCCACTCTTCTCTAGTTTTTTCATCCTTCGGGAGTGAGTGTAAACTTCCAGCATGGGTTGAGCATCCTTGGACACAACAGGTCCCCGTTTGCGTAGCCATCTCTTCTCAAGAGCAGCAGCACAAGCTAGCACAACGCAGCTACCGGTGTGTGGGCTGGGGGTGGGGTGTTGGACTGTTTACTTCACTGTGCACTTTTATTGGNCTAATCTGAAGTTAAACCTGCATTTGGGAAGTCTGATCAGGACCACACTTGGATTGGAATTAACTCTAAATTTTCTTCAAGAAATTAAATATTTTTGACTCCCGACTAAAACATCTGAGAAATTTCAAGAACATTTATTAAGTCTTAAATTAAACTTAGTCCACAACTTGCCCTGAACGTGAAACCAATTAGTGAAGTTACTCTGTCTGAAATTTGAATTTCTGTTTTACCTGGTGACTGCTGCTGTACCTGTAAGTTTGGACAATGGATAACATCAACATCAGTGTCTGATGGATCCGTCAAGATGATCATTTTACTGCAAAATGATGAAAATCAATTAAAATATTGTATCTTTTTATAATCACTAACTTCACAGTGATTTGTAAACTGATCACACTGATTTATTAGTGTATGTTTAATTTTATTAAATAAACACAAAGTATATTTAAACATCTTGTTAAATTCAGAGGTGTCATCCCTCTGTTGACAGGTCCCATCATCAGCATTTCCTGTTTGGATTTCAGTAAATTGTTGAGAGATAAACCTTCCACACATTATATATTATCTATAATCAAAAATAAGACATTAAAACACTTTGGTAAATGTCCTGTATTTGTATAGCGCTTTTCTAGTCATTCAGACCACTCAAAGCGCTTTCACACTACAAGGTTTTGCATTCACCCATTCACACAACCCGATATGTAAATCGGGGTGAGAGGGTAGGGGCTAACACTCACACAAACCGATACGCAGATCGGGGGGTTCAGTGTCTTGCCCAAGGACACTTCGACATGTGGCGTTGGAAGCCGGGATCGACCCACCAACCTTCAAATTGGAGGACAACCGCTCTAACCACTGAGCCACAGCCGCCTGTGTCATACTTTAGATAAAACACTGATTTTTAATAAAGAGAATGTGAGTGAAGATGTTGATCTGTTGGATCTAAAGACAACTTGGATCAAACATGTTTTTATGTTTTTACAGTAGATGGTTATTTAAAATGTAAACAATTAAGCTCTTTTGTTAGCAATAAAAAAAATTAAATGGCAAAACATGATGCACTTAAAATAATCGAGCTATACACTAACATAAAGGATTATTAGGAACACCTGTTCAATTTCTCCTTAATGCAATTATCTAATCAACCAATCACATGACAGTTGCTTGAATGTATTTAGGGGTGTGGTCCTGGTCAAGACGATCCCCTGAACTCCAAACTGAATGTCAGAAAGGGAAAGAAAGGTGATTTAAAGCTGCTATACTTAATTTACATGACAAATTAGCTTAACATATTGTTTTTCAGGCCCATTAAACATGTTTTAACACAGCATGGAGAAAAATATGTTTTGAAGATTAAAAAAAAAAAGAACGAAAAAAAATATTAAGTGGTTCTCCTGTATTTGTCTAAAAAACAACAACCAATCAAATGGCTCAGCCCGGAAGGAATGATTGGACAGTCTCTCCAGACATACGGACTTCTGCATTTATTTGGCTTCTGTGCTCCTAAAAAACTGAGACATATTACAGCAGCACACCACTGCTGGGAGTGTTCTCCGCTCTACCATGTCACAGCAGGAGAAACAGCCGCCGGCTGGTTCCACGTCAGGTTCAGGACAAAGTAACAATTAATGTCAGTTGTTCGTTGTTATATTGTTTTCACTTACCAGTGATTCTGCCATGTTACGGTACTTAAATGAACTGTGGACCAGTGTCTTGCACTCGGTCGTCTTCTGGGGCTACGCGTGTTTCCAAACCTGGGGGGGCGTGGCTTAGGAATTCTACCCGACGGGAGGGGCGAGAGTTATGTGATTTTGTTTACATTTGTTGACATTCTAAACTAGGCAATTTGAAATTGGGTTTATCACCTTTAAGCAATTTTGAACATGGCAGGGTTGTTGGTGCCAGATGGGCCAGTCTGAGTATTTCACAATCTGCTCAGTTACTGGGATTTTCTACCAACACTGTTGTTTGACTCTGATATACTTCGGTATATAGAGGTGTTCATGCTTTGTGTCTGGGTTCCAAAGCTGCAATACAGAACCAAGAACATCACCCCTTGGTCTCTGTGACTGACAGTATGAGCATTTTACTATCACACTAGAGCTCATTGTCTTTCAGAGTGCACAAGCCTCACGCTGGCAGCAAAGGGTTGTTCTAGGCGTTAATATAAAATGTATTAAAGGCACTTTCTGCTGCAACATGCGTGTGCCAATATTTGGAAGTTAATCTCACCTACTTAAAATGCAAAAAGTGCTGGCTGCTCTTGGAGAATCAATGACATGAGCTGATAGTATGTGACAAATTAATTTGGTAGGAGCAGATAAGAGGCTGGCAAGTGCAACTGAAACTCTTTCACTTTACAACAAATTAAATGTAGCGTATAAGCACATTTGTTAAATAAACAACTTCAGCAAGTAAAAATTGTTTCTTTTTGAACTAGTGACCTTTTTTCTCACCAAATCATGATGTGGATGGACAGTAAGAACAGATTTTTTAGAAGAAAACACTCAGTTTTTCCAGTTGTTTCTTTAACATCAATGTTTTTCTTTCTCTTTTTCAAACCATCTGTATTTTGTTGTTCCACATTAACTGAGTTTGACTTTTCAGTCTTTGAAAAGACCTGCAATCATGTTATGTCCACGATCTGTTCTGACAAGTGTAGTATCTACTTACCACTGTCTGTCTGCTCTGATTTTCTGTGCATTTGTGTGTATAATAACTGCAAATACGATTTTTTTTTTCTTGTTGGCCTTTATAAAAGGAGAAATACTGGCTGGATACAAAAGTCTATCAGCAAAACAACAGAAACAGAACATTCTTCTTTGTTGCACATGCATCTTTGGTCCAACACATCAGTGCTAAGCTGTCCCCCGTGAATCCACTCACAAAACACAGACTGTAGCTCCTGCAGCTCCACTCCAGCAACCATTTCTGCTTTTGAGCAGCAGATAGAAGCACGTTTGCCCTGGATTTTCTGGCTACGAGGCTTTCAAAGTTAAAGATCCAGTTGTTACATTGTCTTGGGTTAAAATAAACTGATTATTTTGTAAGTAGGGGCCAAACACATGCAGCCTTTTGATTTCAGAACGCATCAG
The DNA here is from genome assembly GCA_006937955.1 of Pachypanchax playfairii. Taxonomy (NCBI): domain Eukaryota; kingdom Metazoa; phylum Chordata; class Actinopteri; order Cyprinodontiformes; family Aplocheilidae; genus Pachypanchax; species Pachypanchax playfairii. The sequence goes on along the minus strand of SSNP01000039.1, from coordinate 1,904,633 downwards.
TTTAAAATGTTAGAAAAACGACATAATTTAAATCCAGAACAAAAGTGTCTTACAAACAGAATACTAATACTTTTTTATATGGACTACTATTTTGTTTGCAGTTTCAAAGTTTTGCTTTTGGTTGTACTTTTTTGATTTGGTTCATTGCAGTCTGATTCCTCTCAGACTCTTATTTTTCTTTGATGTTTAGGAAGTTTTGTTTGATCTTTTAAGGCACAAATATTGTCCCATGTTATGAGATTCCTTCTGGCAGAAGCAGGGCCACCTTTCTGAACAGCCGACATATTGTGCACCATCTGTAGATAATTGTTAGCATACTGAGCAATGTTAGCATAAACACGTATCAAACCGGAAGAGACTCGGTGCGTTGTTGCCATGTGCAGCGGGTAAAAGGAAACAGGAAGCCGTGCTCTCATAGGCTAGTTTGTTAGCCAATCAGAGTCCAGCAAATTCACATGATGAATAATAATGAGTTGTAGCCCAAAGCCAACCGAATCTTCACACAGATGGATTGAAAGGTTCTGTTAATCAGTGTTTCCTAACGTTTTTTAGATATAAAATGTTTCATATTACTGGTTAATACTTAAGAAATAACCACAAAGTTATGAAGGAAATGGCCTCTTTAAAACAAACAAAAAAAACAAAACAAAACAGAAAAACTCTTTCTGCACACTTGTGTGGATTCTGAATGTTTGGTACGTAGAAATAATGATCATCACTCCTCTTTAACAAGAAGTCTGTGTACTTTAAATGAGTTTTCGGAAAAGAATGTTAGACCCAAGATCAGTCTTTTTAAAAACAGGGATGGATAGTTTTTCAGAAAGGTTGCCCATGTCCTCAGCCTTGGATATAAATTGGGTGTGTTCAGGTACAAACAGGGCTGTTTTATGTGTCTGTTCATAATGGAGCAGTGGATTCAAGCCTTTGTGTTCCAACCATTACAAATTTAGCTGTTTAAACAAAGGTGTGAAGTGCTGTTTTCAGAGTGAGTGGGACAAACACTGCCTGCAGAAGATGCTTACATGTGTGCATTTCCATAGCAGAGGTAGATTTAATTGTTTTGGAGTTTTCAAGTGTGTGTTTGTTTGCATTATTTTCAACTTGCCTGTGTGTGTCAGCCTGCTCTTGTGTGTGTGTGTGCTGCAAGAGAGCAGAGCAGGACCACTGGGTTGGAGCTGTGCTGCTACAGTAGTAATGAGCTTCCTGGTGCCTCAGCATTTCTGATGAAGTCTTCCCTGTGATCACTCCTCTATCTAATCCCTGTTGGCCAGGCTCATAGCAGCCTTTCTCCCATTAGTACAGCCTCTATCTAATGCAAAGCCAAGGAACTTTCACATTAACTCTCTCCTGACCAGATTAATAAAAGCTTGTGTCCCACAGTGGGGGCTTTGAATGCATTTGCATTCTAACAACCCTCTTGTAAAACATGATGCATGTTTCAAACTGCCTAATGAGGTGGTGATGTAGCACATAGTGTGAAAAGAGGTATAAGTCATGGTCCAAGCATGGAGCAGCATGTTCTGGCTTTGATTTGCTGTGTGTAAGGTCAGATCTTCAGGCAATGTGGATTAACTGGTGCACTTCCCTGTTGTGTTGTGTCTCTCAAGACCTTAGCTGTTGCACCCTCTGAATCTGCAGAACCATGTGTCCTTCTCACAACTTGAATAATTCATCTAATGCCACTACTCATATTTGTGGAGAGAGCAGCTTCCCTGCATTATTAGGCTGCAGTAACACAACTTAACAGGGACTAAAGTCCCTTATACCACCTAAAGCCCCCTTTTACCATTTTTTCCAATCCCATTCTCTTTTCATTTGTCTTTTCTTTTCTTCACCTTGTCTTTGACCTCACAGTAACTTCACAGCTTTACTTTATAAGGTTTCATTTCTAAGTTTTGAGTGCATACCCTCTATTAGTTATTCCTGCATAAACTTTAAACAAACTGCTAAAATTTTGTATCACAATTATTGTTTGAAATGTTTCCCAATGTTCATGATTATCATTATGATTGGTTGCATTTTTGTTTTTATTGGTAATATTGTTTATTTTTTCTCAGTCACCTAGTTAATAAAGCACCTGCTGTATAATGAACATATATAATGGAATAGTGACAGTCTGTAGGACAAAAAGACTTGGTACCATTAAGACAGGGATGTCGTTGCTAGCTGAGAGGAGACTATGGGTTATTTCAGTGAGGTTCAAATGCTTTAAGTTAAACACCCAGTGCATATGTCTGGTGCTCTTATTGTGAAGAGTTTGACGTAAGCTGTGTGTCTGTTCCTCTAATTGATTCTGGCACTTCACACGCTAATTATTTTAGCAGCTCTAACAGATCTATGCTCACTCATGACCCTTTGCTACAATATCAAAACATGTTTGAAGCACAAGCAACAAGTCAAACTGATAAAAGCACCTAATTTCAAAGATAACATTAGTCAAAAAAAGTTATCAGACTATGAATTAGCTGTAACACAGTGAGCAGATGCAAATGACTTGTTAAATTTGTTTTCTTGTTCCGATGCATCCACCTTCTTTTTGAGGGATTTCTTCACAGAGAGTTGCAAGTAAGTAAGAAACCTCAGGTAAGTTGTTTCATCCACAGAGAAGACAATCAAATATTATTCTACACAGGAAAGAACTGTGCACACAGACAGAAGGGAGAGTATCACCAAGGGACTTTATTGGTCTAACTTTGAGATGTGGGAGAAGACCAACAGAAATACTTGCAGTGCTGATGAGCAGGTAACTTGCAGGTGTGATGCAACAGCAGCAGAAGGAGATGCTGCCAGAGGGTGGTAAACAGAGGAAGGAAAGTAAGGCCTGGAAAATCCTCGAACCCAGAACTCAAACATAAAATCAACAATCTGAAATCATTCATTGCCTAAAATTTGTTCCTCTTTGTGTAAAAATCCCTGGAGCACATCAATTGGTATCTTATCCTAAATTGATTGTAACATTAAAAAAAAACACACTGTAGTGAAAACTCAAGCCATATGAGTTCAAGTTCTGAAATGATGGGAAACTGTTACAGTGAACACAATTTATTCATAATGATTGATAAGTTGAATTTCTGGTATAAAGTGTATGGAGTTAACACAATTAACACAACAAGCCCTACTAAATTGTTTGAGTTTTATTCTGTAAATTTTAAACATTGATTGCAAAACCTTTGATGAGAAAACTGCAAAAGCAGGAGAGTATTCTGACTTAAAGGTCCTACAGTGTATCATGCAAAAATCACCTTTTTGGAGCTTTTAACCATGTTGTGATGTTATTTCCTTATGAACCCCCCCCGCGCTGACTTGTTTTTGGTTTAATACACACATTTCTCAGTAATCCTATTGAATCCTGCGCTTTGAGCAGCTGCTCCACTCTCTCCTGGTAAACGACTGACTGTAACATAGTGATGTAACAATGCCCCTGCAGAATAAACACACACATCTCGAGTCTGGAGCAAGACACTAAACACCACAAAATGACAAAAATGTCTCAGTGAAAATGTGCATTTGGCTGTGAGGGTTACAGGAATTTATTCACCATTTTATTCAGGCAGCTCGAGGGGCAG
>SSNP01000039.1:1868640-1891543 GCA_006937955.1 Pachypanchax playfairii | reverse complement strand
ATCTAGAGTCTGTAAAAGGACATGTTAGAATTTATTTGATATATCAATATTAAGCAGTGATCTGATGACAGTGTTTGCTGGTGATTGCTAGTGAAATAGATGAATTAGTCAAGTGTTTTTGCATATTTATAACCATATTGTTTAAGATACTAAAATTAAAGTGTATCTCAACAAGAACCAGGATTTTATTTTCTCCGATATGTTTTGTCAAATATTTTTTTCTCTACAGGTTTCTAATAATAAATCCTAACATTGTCTTTATGGAATGAGATTTGCTGACACAGAACCTTCCTAGACATGGTTGTGGTAACCCCCCCGATACCCTTTTTTGGTTCTTTATATTCTACTAGATTGTGATCCAAATCAGTTTGTCCTTCAGTAAACATAGCCTCAGATAAACAATAAGATAAGTTGTTTAACATGTGTCATTTTTAGATAACTAAAACTGATCCAAAGTGTTGAAACAATAAGTAGAAATACATTCATGCTAATTCTAAAAAAATTCAAAGTGTAAGCGGACAGAGGGCATTTCTAATTAAATGTGTTTGATTAGTCTTTTACTACTACTACTACTACTACTACTACTACTACTGTCATTTAGCAGACGCTTTTATCCAAAGCGACTTACATTGAGAGAACATACAAGCAAGAAATCAATTGCTATTATTATTATTATTATTTCATTATTTAGGTTTGTTGTTCATGAGCATTCATATGTGTGTTAAAACAATACTAATGAACAAAGACACCTGCAATAAATTTAGAGAAGCAATTTTTAAAAATTAAACCGGGAAGTAGCTCATCATGCTGCGATAAGATCACCCAAGAGTCACAACAGTTTAAGACAGCTGTCAGTCTTTAGAAAGGAGATGCATCAGCAAGTTCCCCCTGAGCTCACACTGTGGAATACTCAGAAAAATGTCAAAAATCCCCAAAAGCCTCGTCTCAAACTGTGAAAGCATCAGTTTTCAGGTTAAATGGTAAAGTTATAGACAGTACAATTAGAAGAAGACTGAAGGAACATGGGTTGGTTCTTCCACTTAAGGAAAAGATGGCCACGTTTCATTTAAATGCAAAGCTACATTTGAATTAATCAGAAAATGCCTGCAGCAATGTTTTATTAAGAAATGAGATCACAGTGGAGATATTTGAAGGGATTTTTTGTTTCTACACTCAAGAAGGAATCAAATTGGACAGTTTGAGACAATAATCTAAACAAAACAGCAAATATTAAAAACAATTCTTTAAAATATTTGGTCAAAGTTCAGACTGACTCCAGTGTGGTAGGCCCTTTATAGGATGAGTGTGAATGATATTCTACAGACATAAAGAAGTTAGAAAAGAACATGATAACATTAAGATCTCAGTGCTAAAGTTGTTCTGCAAGAAACTGAATTATAGAATGATTTCAGCTTTTATAAAACCTGTTTATTATAAACTTTGGAATTGGACAGTTTGTTTTTGAAATCAAACAGATTAAACTCATTTGCACCTCTTCAGAGGTCTTTCAGTAATTTCTGATTTGTCATCTGTGGATTTTACAAACGTTCTATAGATTATTACCATTTACTCAAAATTCCAACTGAAAATGTTAAATCCATCCATCCATCCATCCATCCATCCATCCATCCATCCATCCATCCATCCATCCATCCATCCATCCATCATGTTCCTCCATTGGGTGAGAGGCGAGGTTACACCTGGACAGGTCACCTGTACATCACATGGTCACATGTAGACAAACAATCCCTCACACACACAATCACACTTTCAAACCCAGGACCTTCTCGCTGCAAGGCAACAGCGCTACCCACCGCGCCACCGTGCAGCACCTGGTTCATCATTAAAAAACACAGAAATAAACTGGTAAAGTAACACTGTAGGGTACAGAAAGCTACTGCTCAGTAGATGTGATTTTCTGTCATCCACATCATGATAACCCTAAAACCAGAATTCAAACTTCCACAGCCATGTGTTCTGTACCAGTCAGGAAGAAACAGAAACTTTGGGAGTGTAAGACGGACATAATTTTGTGACCACACAGATTCTTATTCAAGGAAACACAAAACAAAGGAGACTTACTTTGAGAAAATATTGTCTGATGTTACTGGCAAAAGTGACAACAACCCAAATGACTCACAGGGTGAATGAGTGAGTCAGTGACTCCAACAAACTTTGAAAGCAGCTTCATACTGTGCGGTTTTAGTCCACCGTGAACAAAATCTTTTCTCTTGTGAAAGAATGATGAAGAAAATCCCTGCTCGACAGTCTGTGGTTGGTTTGTTGTGGCGAGCTTACCAGCAGCTGATTTCAGACAACCTTCAGTAAACATCAAGCAGAGTCTGAAATTTTTGGAGCAAGCACGGTGGCGTGTCGGTTGCTGCAGCCGAAATGTTCAACAAAACAATAACAGCGTAACTGGAGAGTGAGACTAAATCAAAGGGACAGAAGTAAAAAAATGGAGGATACATAAACTTAGATGTGAAATAAAAATAAAGAGAAATGGAATTTGTAGAGCTTTGTCTATATATTAGTGTGACATGGATTTTATAATATAGAGCTTGCACAGTGTGACATACCGTAGTTGTCCTTTACAGTAAAAAGAATCAACCTGCCTTTCGGGGAATTTTCCAAACTGCAAATTACAACCCTGAAACTCCAAATTCACAATCAGTGGTGGAGTGAGGATTTCTCACCCAAAGCTCACCGGTAATATCACCTGGTTTCATCACAGCAGGAACTCAAGAGACATCTTCATCTGAACTGTGTCTTCTCATGTCTGGAACATGTAGGTGGGTTCACAGAGGGATCGCTGATCTGTCTTTGACATCTTGACATTCTTTACAACATGGGACTACTACTACTCTCCTTTTTTTACTTGTTGGAAAATGCCAGAGCAGTTTTCCACCTCAGGGAGTCCACTTAGATCAAACAACCAGAATGCAACACTGTGATCCACACAAAATATCACCAGGTACATTTTGTGTGTTTCAAGATGCACTATGCTTTGTTCCATGTCAATTCATATAGTAATTATTGATACAATGGATATGATAGATCCTAATGTTGTTTATTTGAACAAAAGAATAAAGTGCATTAGCTCAGTACTTTGTGAAGTTAAACCAGCACAGATCAGTAAGAAGTGATTAGAAATGCATCCAATATTGTAATTTCAGACAAAAAGATCATCAAAAATGACTCATCTTTTAAAGTGATATTGTGAATGCATGAGGGATGAAACTAAAAGAAGTTATTTGCATTTAATTAGTCATGAATACACATGAGCCTCAAAGAGAACAAAGAACTGCGAACAGAAATCCATCCCCCAAAAGGGTCGGTGCCTGTTTGAAAATGGAAAATTTGGGGTTTGCATTATTTGATACAGAGGATTCTAACCTTTCACCTCTAAATGATCTGCTTTTTTTTTAGCTTCACTGTGAAGATTTCCAAATTTTTCACATAAGATTGGATTTTATTTTAGCAAAAAACATGAACTCTTCGCGAGCCAAAGTCATTTTCAGCATTAATATGCCATCTCTGAAAGCATCGGTTTGTGGGCGGCACGTAAACTCACCTGTGCGACGGGAGCTGATTGAATCTGCTCTGTCAGCGCAGATGGGATTTCCTGGACAGGCTGAGTTGCCTCCCTGATTGGCTGTCACTCAGTGTCAAGTCACAACCCGAATATCAGTCATGCAGATCACACACACACACCTACACACGCTCACACACAAATATACAAAGAAATGAATTGTGCTTTAGAGAAACCAAATTATTTGCAAGTAGATTGCTAAACTTTTATTTAGAGAGAATTGCCCCAGAGAAAAGGATTTGAAACAGTTGCCTGAGCTCACAACTGTTCTGCAGCAGCAGGTTGCTTGTTGAAATGTGAGAGGCTCATTAGGCCAAGGGTTTCCTGATGAGACAGTTTAATTACATGCCACTGGGGCTTGTGCAAGTGGTACAGCTGCCTTTACAACTTTTAATCCAACAGAAAACCAGGAAAATAAGATCAACTCTTAAAAGATATTATTATTTTCACAGCTTTTGTGTTGGTGTATGACACCGTGTGGGTCAAATATTTGGCTTGTTTTCTGAGAAGTTGATGCTTTTAGAATTTTTTTGTGAGCGTTTAGCTACAAAACAATACAAACAGTCTCAATTTAGTGCTGCAGAGCCGAGAGGATGTGTTTCATGTTGTTATTCTGCATCGTGTGCACACACTGATGGGCTGTTCTGCTTGAGTAAAAAAAAACTGGTGACGAGTGGAATCTGGTCTCTGTCACAGCAGGCACTCTGAAGGGGGACAAGCACCCACTCAGAGTGCACTGCTGTCTTTCCATTTGTCATGGATTTACCACTTACCTTGTCCTCACACATCCTTTAGTGCCGCTCTTGTTTGCTTGAACTCTGAGATGTATGTCTGAGCTGAGAATCCTTCCTACAGATAGACTCCCAAAGACCAGAATTCCCGTTTCCCACTTCTGTGGAGCTTTTTTGTTTTCCCTCTTGGCCATCTCTTTAGCATGCAGATGTGATTAGCCAATGTCACCGCCACAGCAGGGCTGATTCAGAATGTTCCTCTCTGCTGGAGTCGCTTAGGCGTCCCGGGAAAATCAAATTATAGAGCCATTAATTTGTCTAGGTAATCCTGCCTGTCAGCTGCTCTTGAGAAGTTGTCTCCCAGGACTGCGTTCATCAAGTGTGTGATGCCAGCACAAGTGAAGCATTATCTTATTAACAAATAAGGACAGAGTGGCTAAGTGTTGCATCAGGCCTGAATCACCACAGTTTATGCTAAAAGTGGGTTAACGTGTCCACAAAAGTTGCCAATGGCATGATGTACTTTGAAGTATGTGTACAGATTTAATCTTATCTACAGTTCAGGAAGTTTCTGCACCTTGCTATTGACTAACGAACCAAAAGAAACATACACACAAAGACGTCTTCCATGATCAAAGTTTGTTGGCCCCCAAAGAGAAGCACAGACATTTCAGACAGTGACAGTGTCAGTTAACATTAAACATGTAATTTAAATATATAAAAATTAGGGGTGTAACGGTACACAAACATTCACGGTTCGGTACGTATCTTGGTTTTGAGGTCACGGTTCGGTTCATTTTCTGTACAGTAAGTGGAAAAAAATCAAACCATAATTGCTTTTTTTAATTTTCAACTTTTGTAAACAACCGCTTATATATTTTCTTATAAGAATGAAACATTAAAAAATAAGAAAACATATAAAATACAAAAAAAAAAATAGAATACTGCTTAATTTACCAAACAGGAGAACTTATAGATAAAGGAGGGTGTTCAAGCTCCGGCTTGTTTACATCAGCCATGACGTCTGCTAGAGAAAAAAAAACTCACATGGGAGTCCGGCGCTGACGACAAACTTCCAGTCTGCCACTGAAGATGCAAGCCTGTTAACCATGCTGTTAACTAGCTGTAATCGGATCAGTGAACATCTGCATCATACCCACAGCCCAATACCGAAACGGTTCGTACGAATGCGTGTTCTGTTACACCCCTCAGCTCATGTATTTACTTCAATGTGTTTGTTTAGCTCCGCTGTGCGTCACGCAATACAGCGTCCGTGCAGAAACTCGCCTGGAAACTTACTTCCGCTGCGCTTGATATCACACTAAAAATAAATGTAGGAAAAAAAATGAACCGAAACGGCACGCAAGTGGACCAAACCGAATGGACCAAACCAAACGGTTCAATACATTCCCGTGAACCGTTACACCCCTAATAAAAATATATGACATACATTTCCAAAAGCAACATTCTAGTGTCCCTACATGGAGACACACAATGAGATGCCTCTAGTCCTCCTCATAAAACTCATTCTCCCAACCTCCACAACATGTCCTCATTGTTCACAACAGAGACATAAACATCCACAAAAACTTACACCTGGTCCAGACTGAGCGAGGGCGTCCTGTCTTTGCATGCTTTGTAGTTGGGAAGTCAGTGAAGACATTTACTCATTAAGATGCTTTGACTTTCACGCTAGCGAGTCCTCACAAGGTGACTGTGGTGTTAGTCTGTTTACCTCATCTGCACAATTAAAGGAGCATTTATTTTACTTATAGAGATGTAGAATGTTTTGAAGAGAAAGGACAAAAATATCATGGTGATAAAAGAACAAAGGAGCTGAAATTAATTCACTAAAGATTTTTTTAAATAAAGTCACATCTAAAAATAGTAAAACCAAAATTATCAGACGATGAAACTTTAGCTGTCATGAAAGATGAAAGTAACAAAAGGTTTTGGGTGGCGATGTGGTTTTTAACCAGTTTAAGATAGAGAGAGAGGAATTTAGTGACATCTGGTTGCAAATCTGTAGGTTGCAAACAATGAAATACACCTTGAAGTGCAGCTTTTGTCTTCAAAGCATTTATAAGAAACTACTCTGGCAGCTAAAAACACAGTGTTTTAAATGTTTTCATGACATGTGACAGCAGCAGGCATCTCTTCCTTCAGCTCCAGAATCATCATGACCATTTTAAAAACAGCCACATATTGATGCTCAGAGGGTTTTCTTGTGTCTTATTTGAATTTCCTCTGTCTAGAAATAAAACGAAATATTTATTTATAACATGCTTTAGTGCTAAAAGAGGAAACCCTCATCTGTATAAAACAACGTTTACAGCAGTTTGTTCCTTCAGGTTTTCTTTCCCACATCCAAAAACCAGCTGAAATGGAAACCCCATATATATATATATATATATATTTTATTTGTTTGTTTGTTTCAAGCATATGTGTATATGTGTGAGTAAAATCACAGATTAAAACCATTAAAAGTTTCAATCCTTAAACCTTTCTGTGTTTGTGATTGGATCATCTAGACAAGGCCGATGTCTTAGTCTTTATCTTCTAAAATTTAGCAAACTTTTTTTTTTTTAAATCATGTTTTGAATCTTTACATTTCAGAACTTTGTGAACATATATGTTTCTCTGTGATATAAAGTGGAAAAAAAATGCAGTAAATCACCTGCTACTGTATCTGAATGTACACAACAACAATGTCTACATTTAGATCTCATTTGAATGCATATGCAATAAAATAACAGGAAGTACAGTTTTTAATTTGTGGCCATGTTTTACATCTTTTGACAGGTTTGATACATTTACATGCTGTAAATATTCTGGTTATGGTCGGGTTAAGGTCACTATTCAGGTTTCTGAAACATTTGGAATAACCCGTTTACATGAGCAGAGAGAGTTACTCCTGTACATGGAATTTGTAATCAGTTGGCAACATCCCGATGTAAACAGTGACGTACAGTTAGAGTCTGGACGTACTGACAACCTTAAGACACAATATGCATCATTTCCATAACTTTTTGGTCACCTTCTTGCAGGGCCGGTTCTGGGCATAGGCAGACTAGGCAATTGCCTAGGGCGCCCTCTGCTGGAGGGGGCGGCAAATTCTCTTTTTTTTTTTTGGACAAACTGTTGGACACACCATTCATCTCATGTAAAGAGCAAAATAAGTAATAATTAAATATCTATCTATCATCTCTAGTGTTAATTTTAGTGTGAATAAAAAGATTTTGCAATGTCATCCAGTTATTGAGTTACGTTGTTTTTGTTCTGGGCAGTAGGGGGCGCCAAAATCCTTTTTCGCCTAGGGCACCATGCAGCTCAGGATCGGCCCTGCCTTCTTGTAAATCTCACCATCTCGGTACTTTCTGCCGTCAACAAAAAACATATTCATGATTTTCACCACTCTAAAAAAGAAACTGGTTTCCTCCTCGCTCTGTGCTGCGTCTTGCCATGTTTAACTCTACTTTTAGTTTATGCAGGTTTTTGTATGTGTCAGATGGCGAATACAAGAAGTTCCTCAACTCAGAAAACCAAGATTCCTTATGAATCGAACATGTCACAAATTAATGTTCCTTTTGATGGAGATATGCTGATACACGTTTACCTGACCAAATATTTGGGTTAGGAAAGGGCCACCCCAGGTCTCATGTTCAGGTTTTTAAAAACCCGGATATGTTTACATGGCCGTTCTAATATTCCGGTTTTGAACGGATTATTAGCTGCAAATAAACGCAGTCAATGTACATTTTATACAGTGGTTGGTACCACTGCTTTGATTCGAGCCAATGAAAGGAAAAGGGCATCTTCATGCCTTCTTCCCAAATAAAAAGCCATAAAATGATCTCATCAGTCATTTAAAATCAATTATAAAAAGAGGAAACTCACTGATTCAGTGGTCAGAAAGGAAGCAGCTTGTGAATTGATCCTTTTTAATGTACAGAGAGGGCAAGGAACGGGGATAATTAAAGAGTGCATCAGCCTGCCTGTTGTACGTACGCCTCCCTCATTAGCAGACATGAATAGAGCTGAACATTACTCAGAAAGTCTGATTTTAAAATATTAATTTTCTACTTGATTAGATTTAAAAGTGATGAGAAGCTTCAAGGGTAATTAGGCATTGATAATGTCAGGCAAGATCACAATGAGAAAGAAAATAGAGAGTGGTAAAGGAACATGTCTTTCCTGTGATCATTTTTCAGATTTCTGTGTTTTAGAAAAAACTGTTATGAAATTAGTAAATCACTTTGTTCTGAAAGCCGTTTGTTCTCTCCCTGCTCTCATTTCAGCCACCTCCCCAATTTTTGAAGCTTATAAAATTCTCTTCCTTCTCAAGGCTTTAACATCTACATCAGTCCAAAAGAGTATTACTCCATAATCATACAAACAGACCAATTGGGGCAGCTCTTCTGCAACAACCTGCAACATATTTTTAACTTTGAAAAATGTCGTTTCTGCTTCTGGAGTCTTCAAGCAATTATTTTTAATCGCAACAAAAGCTTGGAAGATGCAACTGGAAATCAGTTTGCTCACTGCGAATGTAATCATCGACAGTGTTTGTTTGGATGTCGAGTAATGTGTTTGCAAATGCGAGAGTGAATGAATGATGAGACATCATTATCACCAATCTGCTTTCTTTTGTGTGAAACCTGGCTGCAGTCCTGCAAGACGACGCTTCCAACATTTTGATGCACAAATGAGCACTCGTGTTGCAGACGATTGCATAAAAAAAGCTGTTTGTATACTGAGGACATCAGCCAAACCTTTTGCAAATGTCACCCTTCCCATGACTAAGTCTGCCGCTGCTATTTGTGTTGCAACAAATCACCCCTGGGTGAGGATGACTGACAAGTTGTGAGTGATAATTTGTCACTTTCTGTCATTATTTCTTTATGCAGACTCAGTTCATTCAGAAGCGCGCAGCAATCCTGTCAGACTGAACGATAATGACACCTGACAGCCTCACACAACACAAGTCTGCATTCGTTCGTTCAAGAGAAAAGGGGTGATGAACTTTAAATATTGTGTGCACAAGCAAAACCAAAACTTCTTTTTTAAAATGATCATCCAAAGGATTGTCTTAAGCACGCCTTCCGCCCAAAAGGAAGCTTCACCTAAAGATGATGCATAAGAAAACAACTTTGAAACATATAATTAAGTCCCAAAGAGCTTTTGATTACACCACAGCCTCCACCCTGGCAGTCAGCTCCACGCTTAGCTGTTTAGCAACTCCCGCCATTGATTGTTTAAAGGGACTATCTGCCACAATCGGCATCCTATCAAACGGAGGGGAAACGGGGGAGAGCAAGAGGTGCAATTAGCTGGTCCCAGGAGCACCAAGGGAGTGACGGACGATCAACATGGATGGAGGAGGAAGAGAGCAGACGTACAACGGAGAAGAGATGCTTGACTGTATATAAAGGAGATGGAAGAAAGGGAGGGAGGTTAGAGGAAAAAGACGGTCATTACCTAAATGGGTTGTTATGCCCCATCTATCCATCCCATGCTGCCATTCCCCCTCGCCCACGCCGGAGGAGTTTTAATTGGCCCAGTACACAGTGTTTGCTCAAGCACTCTGCAAGTTTGGAGAAGGGCTCTGTAGGGGAATGCGGTAAGCTCAGTCATGCTGGAAATATATAAGATGGAAAAGAGTGGGTAGAAGACTCAGCTGCACCGGTGTGTGTGCGTGCACATGCATTTCAGTGTATGTTCAATGCAGTTTGACTAAAACTCTCATCAACGTCAACAATTTCATATCCATCGACGTGGATAATGAGCAGCTGGAGTTTTGGTGATTTCCTGTGAGAGGAGCATAAAGAGGGATCAGCAGTCTTCAGGACTCATTATATTGTTGCTGTCACTGCATTAAAAGTACTGGTCACTAAACCTGAACTTCCTGCCCAGATGAAACCATAAGTGTTATTGAACTTTGTATAAAATTGTTTGACAGTGTTTCTGATAGCACAAGAGGATTCCCTTACGTGTTTATGTGTAGTAGTAGCAGCCATCATTGTTTCAGTGTGTTTAATTCTCTCCTATTGCAGTCTTTATCCCAAACAGTAAATTTCCAAACTGAAAAAAAAGTGGATATTTTTATTGCTGCAATTCAATGACAGCAATGTCCAACAGGACGTCCATCAGTGCAGTTTTACCTTGTCTCTTTAACTTAAAAAACCCTTAAAAAAATATTGCCCACTGCTGAAAGACAAAAGGTGTATGAGAACTTCTTTGGGGTGTTAAAAAAACCTGTGTCACGAAACACTATGGATATTAATGACAGTCTGAAATTGGGCAAAAAAATTAATGAGGCTGTATTTGAGAGTTGCATTTAACTTTTACTCTAATTAGCTAACAGACTGAAATCTTGTAATTTAGCACAAACCTTTATTTTCACCGACTGAACAAAACGGCTGTAACATCATCATTTTTCAACGTGTGATGAGCTTAAAAACTCTCGCCTGGAAGAGTGAGATGATATGCAATCCTATAAAAAATTATGGATATTTTATATTTAAATGTTTTACATTTAATGACAGACTATAAGAAATAAGCACTGAATAACCAAAAAATGCCCAGTTTTACTGGTATTGAGTTGAGTTTTTGCTTTTATTTTGCTCAACGACGACAAATTATTCAGTGTTTCTCAGTGTCAAGTTGCCTTGCCTACCGAGGGCCTTAGTAGGTGAGGCGTCTTGCTTACGAGGACACTGGAACAGATTTAACTCACGTGGCCGCGGCTGCCCGCTTATGCGCACTGTTTACTGTCTCGCCCATCGTAGTAGCATAGTAGCGTAGCAGGATTCCTTCAACCAAGCACCTAAAATATTAATTAAAATAAAATAAAAACAAATCAGCAAGCGAGTTAATACCTTCTAGTCACCGAAGCTGCAACTACTTACCAACTGTATAACTGCTTTGGGTCTAAACAAACATTTTAGATATAAGCCCGATAGCAACAATTAATTAACTTACATTTAAATGGGAAATTTGCCTAAGAAATACCTGCTGACAGAATAACACATCTTTAATTCATCACTCTATAACTTCACTCCCAATACTGACACACATACTTGATATTTGTTCTCACTGTTTCAAACAGAAAATACCTGATCATATTTTCCCTGCCTTAATTTAAACACATTTAAAATACAAATTGGAACATTCTTCTCTTTTGTGGGATATATTATTTCTAATATTTTAAAATATATAATGTCCATAAATTTCAACATTGATGAGCCTATAAAAAGCTGGTTGGTTGAATCCCTGTATTCAACTTTGTTTATTATTCTAATAGCTCTTTTTTGCAATTTAATAATTGGATCTAAATATGTTTTGTAAGTGTTTCCCCATATTTCCACACAATATGTCATTTAAGTCCAACTAAGAGAAATGTGTGTTAAGAGAATGAAGGTATTGGGATATCAGCTTCTATTATCAATATTTACCAATAAATACACCATTTAAATCCACACTAACCGATGTTAATGTAGACCTTAGTACACAAGCAAATCCAACCTAAGAGTTGAGAAGGCTACTTTAGCCCCAAGCAGGAAGAGATCACAGTTAGCGATACCATAATGGGAAGCAGAACAGAGTCAATCTTGTGAATTTTTTACTTTGGATTTTATCCACTAACAGAGTCCATGGCTGCAGGGCATTTGTTGCCTGTTATAAAAAACAAGAGGTCATATAGAAAGGTAGAAATTTTACAGCCCAGTGCTGCCTTTTCACATTTCTGTGGAAACATGTCATCTCAGTGTCTCTCAGCCTGAGACTGGTGAGTGTGCTTCTCCCACCTTGTCAGAAAGTGACACCCTTTGAGCAGCTGGCAGGGTGCTGCAAAGCTCCGAGGAAACAGACATGTCATTTAGTCACACTGGGAACACTGAAAGTAAAAATAAAAAAAATCTCATATATTTTCATAGATGTTTTTATTATTGTTAATATGTATGCAGTTAAACTTTATTCTCTCTCTCTCTCTTTTTTTGTGATGTTTGAAAAAGTATCTTTGTTCAAACTGCCCAGTCCAGGTATGTCAAAAAAAACAAACATCACATGCTCACACATACATGCATCATGTATAATTGATGCCCTCAGTTTTTCCTTTTGGGGAAGAGGAACCAATGGTAAATTAATCATGGATGTATGTCTGTTGGTTTACTGGTGGAAAATAAGACAACAAAATCAAAAAGACAGTCATGAGAGATGATGAAGGTGAGGACAAGAAGTGGACCAATAACTGCAAGAATTACTTACATAGTTAATAAGTCTTCGGAAATATTTGGAGATTTAAATGAGATTATCACAAATTTGGAGAGTTTTCATTTCTTTTCTATTTCTTCAAAGTGTTTGATAGAAAAACATATTTAACGTGACTGTGAAGGTTTTTCTTATGGCTATTACTCAGAGCTGAAAACACTCTGTAACACTGCAGGTGTTTCTGCAGGTGCACCAGGCTGGAGTCACAGTTTGCTCAACAAAACAAAATTCTGTCATTAAACTGTAAAATCCCTACACATTGTTAACATTTTCAATTTTACTTATAACCTATCAATGTCTACTTTTTCCCACCTTATCTAGTAGCTCAGGTAACTGTTATTGTAGTGATAACATTAACATAGATGTACTTTATGATTATTATGTGAGCAAATCCTTCTGGAATATACAGGAGCAACCTCGCTTTTTCCTTCTCTAAACTCAGTAGTCTCACCTCTGAATTGCATTGACAAGGTCTTCACTCCTGTGGAGGTCAGGTCCTGCTGAGGGACTTGGTGCTAAACAACCTGCTGCCCTTGTAGATGAGCTGAATTCACATAAAATGCTGCCTTGAATTTATTTAGAACTGCTGCACTGATTTGAACTACAGAGTCATCTGGATGAACACGAGCATTAGCCCATATTAACAGTTGAATGTTTAAACAAAGATGTTGTAATATGTGCTTCTGATCTGCGTGACTGCAAGAACAATGTGAGTTGTCACCTGCCAATCAGCCAGCATAATTATCAATCTAAAGTAAAATAGAAAAACAAAATACACTGAAACCCACTGGAGGTAAAGGTGAAAAGTTTAAAACATGCATAAGAACATGTTCTGAACTCAACTGAACACAGATGTTGTTATAGAAGTCAAAAACTTGACTTTTCTTGGCAATGATTACACATTTTGCACAAAATGTTAAGAAGTCATGCGATGAAGAAACCAAGCACCATAATTACAAAGGTTTCAACTCAGTTCAGTCATACTTTATTAATCTCTGAATGGAAATTACTTGTTGTTGTAACTCAGTTTGTTGTGTGTTTGTTGTTTAGAACTTTAGAAATGCTCTTAACCGGAGTTTATCAGATGATGACATCAGTAGTGAGGTAACAGTATTTTCTTTATGTATTCCCCGATTTCTTTGACTGGGAGGTTAGTTTTAAGTTGAGTATAGTAGAAAGGACTACATGAGTCCAGAGAGTAAAGGTTATTAAAATGATTCCAAATCTACAATCACTGTCTTTTAATGCTTCTGTACAGGTGAAGAACATGGGTGCGATTTTTGATTCTGAGTTGACTTTTATACCACAGTTTAAAAACATTACTAAAATGCTACTTAGTCTTATATTTATTTCCTTTTATTTTTACATTTTAACCTGTTATTTTAATCTTCCTCCCAGTGTTTCATCTGTGGGAGCCCTCTGCCTCTGCAGCCGGTGGTTGACTGTGGCGGCCTGGGTGCTCTCCGAGTAGCACTTGGGTGGAAGTGGGTGTCTCAGCCTCTGAGCATCCTGTGTCAGTGTCTTGGCTGCTGCTGCTGATGTGTTGCTGCCGGTGGCTCCTGTGATGCCGTTTCCTTACCTGGCTCATCTGCACTTGGCCCAATGTCCTTTTTAGTTTCCTTTTTCATGTTACTCTTAAGTGTGTGTATATGGGGTTGGGTTGGGAGGAAAAAATTGGTCAGAACCTCTATGAACAAATACTATGACAATACTTTATAACTTAATGGGAGGGAGCAGGCTGGAAAACGTGGTCGATCAGACAGAAGGTACGTTTCTTGAGAATCAGAATTCCAAAGAATCAGGACTCTGTGATGATTGTGGCAGAAATTATGTTGGTACACTCTACAGCATTTGCAGACACAATGACAATGCACAGTACTGATGTTAAACAGACTTTTGACAAACTTTTGTCTGTGATTATGAGACAAGGTTGAGTTAGTATGTAGGCAGCCTCAGGTGAATGGCATGAGAGTTAATAGGCAGAACCAGGTCAGTGGCATGAATTCTGATTGCAGCAGA
Organism: Pachypanchax playfairii; assembly: GCA_006937955.1. NCBI lineage: Eukaryota > Metazoa > Chordata > Actinopteri > Cyprinodontiformes > Aplocheilidae > Pachypanchax > Pachypanchax playfairii. The sequence goes on along the minus strand of SSNP01000039.1, from coordinate 1,876,933 downwards.
GGCAGAATATGATATGGTAGAAAGTGTGGATTCATGATATTTGAGTACACATCCACAAGCTCTCCATCAAGCCCTCTTGTATATCTGACAACGTACAGGATGGTCCGTATGCATATTTAATGTTGAGTATACAATATCGATATATAAGAAGTTCTCACTGTTTTAGACAATGATGAATGTAGATGTGTTTGAGTTGATTGCAGCGGTCACAAGGCAAAGAGCCAGTGATTGCATGGTGATCCATCCAGGGTGAATCTGCTATACAGTAATTATTATGTGATTGCTGGGTCCTGGTTGCTGTTTTGACCTGTTGTGCTTTTAGAAAATTAGCTGGACAAGGATCAAGGTTTTCTTTAGGGACAACACTGAGCTCATTCTTTTTATTTATCTTACAATGTATTTTTTTTTTGCTGCTCATAAGACTATTCATTAAGGAGATAAACACTCTTACATTTCACTCTATATTTAATATATATAATGAGATTATGAAAGCCTGAATTCTATGTTATGGGACTAGGAAGTAGAATATGGAATGTTAAAAAAACATTCTATAGAATGTTCCATAGAATCTGAGTCATAGAGGGCCAGAATGTTCATATATCATTTAGGTCTGCTTCATTTCAAACAAGCATTTGCTGAGTGAAGACGATTATTCAGAGCCATAAAACTTGGATAAACCTGAAACCAACTTCGACAATATTTTACAGACAAGTCCTAACGACGAACTGATCATTATCAGAACATATAAGGTCAGTATTGACAGGGAGAGGTCAATTTTAGTACTCAGTAACACTGATATAACCTATTGAACTATTTTAACAAACAAACTAATGCTACTAAATAAGTTTGACCAGGGAAATGTGTTTTTGGAGATTGATAAAAGACTGACAAATCAATTTATAACACAGTATAGAAACAGTTACATTTATATAATACGATATAATATCATAACTGCTAAGGAATAAAATGCCAACAGTTTCAAGCTTTAGCTGTTGAGCAGATTAATAATACCACGTTTTATATCACTTAGTCAATAGTAAAAATGGATGTATGGGTTGGTGATATGGCAAAAGCATTTATTTATCCCTAGTTCATATCTACAGTATGTGTCAATTAGATTAAATAAGATTTCATATCATAAAAGTAGCTTGATGTCATGGTGTGTCACAGATATCTGATTGAGTGCCATGGACGTCACACACCAGAACTTCCCTGGCTTAGATATGGAACTCCAAGAGAAAAATGACCAAGCTGTGGTAAACAAGACAAGGAGAAAGGCTGCCTCTGTCCGCTGGACATTTAAAAAGGAAGATTTGGTGAAAGATTTAAACACCCTACCTCCCCCAGCACCAGGGCCAGTCATCATCACTATTGATGATGATGATGACAATGACAAGGGAGGTCAAAAAGGCATAGTGTCAACTGCTAAGTGTCTTGAGAAGTCCAAAAAAAGAAAGCGACACAATGAGCAGGAAGAAGACAGGACATACATCAAGAAGCCACCAAATGCCTTTCTGATATTTTTGAAGGAGCAGAGGCCAACTGTGGTGGCAAAGGATAGTGCATCTGTAAATGCCATACTGGGTCAAAGGGTGAGTGTGTTTGCTTCTCTGTGTGCATAATCCTTAGTGGAAATACTAAGAGTTTTAAACATCTCTCTTCTGAATACAGTGGAAGTCCATGTCCATAGAACAGCAGGACATATATTACACCATGGCTGCAGAACAGCGGAAACTCCACCAGATCCAAAACCCTGGGTGGTCCCCAAGTCAGAACTATGTAAGTAAACCCCTTTTGCATTTGCATTAAAGACCTGATCCAGATAATTACGGAAACTACAAAGAGTCTATGCCGCTTGGCATCGGTGGAAACACTAATGTGTTGTTGTTTTTTAGGGTAAAAAGAAGAAAAACCAAAAGAGGGCGACCGCCAGCACAACCTCTCTTGGGTTGGTCTCAAACTCTCCAATTCACCCTCCAATACACTACCAAATGCAGCCTGAGGTGCATTCTCCAGAAACATCTCCATTTTACCATCTAGTGCAGTATCCAATGCACCTTCCTGCTGAGTGTCATATCAACACTCCCATGCAGTCTCCAGTTGATCTTCCAGTGCAGCCTTCAGAGATGTCTCCAGTGCATCCTCTAGTTCAGGCTATCTGGTGGAGTCTCGAATGTGACATTTAATACACCTCTCCAGTTCAGTCTCTAGTGCAGCCTTCAGTTCAGTTTGCGGTGCGGCCTTTAGTTCAGTCTCAGTGTGTCCTCCAATGCAGTCTCCAGTTCAGTCTCCAGTGCATCTTCAACTGTCTTCAGTGCTGCAACATCCAAGCTCCCAGTGCAGCCACAGTCAAGCCTCCAGTGAACACTCAGTGCAGCCTCTTGTCAAACCATCACTACAACCTCCAATTTTCAATGCTGTGCAGTCTCCAATGCAGCATACAGACAAGCTGTCTTCACTGAACCAGCCCACCTTCCATTGGTGGACAATTAAATAAATAAATACAAAACAACTCTCTTCAAATTTACAATGGCTGTAAATTTCTTTGTGTTTAAGTTAAGATAAAATGAGATAAAATGAGACAAGACGAGGCGAGACGAGAGCATGACAGCCAATCCGTCAGCCAATCAGAAAGCTGCACTCACCGGATGCAGAGTGTGACAGCTAACAGGTGCTACGAATGTGATGAAAAGGATAAATGAGTCAAACTAATATTGGTGTGTATTGGGGATAGTGTTACATCCAGAAATTATTACATAGAATTACAATAGGGAGTGATTTTTCATGGACTCTGTTCTCATGGTAACCCAAAATTTCATGTTCACATAATAATACACATATCCTGGTCAACCCAATCAATTCAGTGCCTCACATGTGCACTTAAGGTCCACAGTGTCTGCTATGAGTTCATTGGATGCATTTGATGGTGAATGGCATTGCCGTGGTACTATGGTAGAAGATATATAAAAGTTGCTTCAATACGTCATAGACCAATATACAGGGACCAGGTGAAAGTTGGAATGACATCTGTAGGTCAAAGTGTGTTCACACATTAATCTATTAAAAAGTGCCAATTTTAAGGATAATCTGATGCTTTGATGTGTCCCATGTTGTCACAGGCCCTACTGTCTGTCCTGTGCACTCAAACAATGCATCTGATGGCGAATGGCATTGCCATGGTCACACAGTAAAAGTTATATAAAATATTTAAAAATCTGGGACAGAAACATGTCTTGTGACCAGATGTGAAAGTGTTTTATATTAATTTTCAATGAGAGGCAGAGTTTTTTTATCGGAGGATATTGGAGTGCCAGGTAAACAGTTTCATACTTTATTTAATGAAACTCAGATCGTCTCAATGGGGTGTATCCACAACCTCCACAAATAAGCTTGACGATGATGTTGTATAGCTTTATTCATTAAATAAATCAAAGCCACTCTCGACATGATCCGTTTGAGCGTTTTGCTGCCTCTACGCGTTGGGCAATGTGAACGCCCCATAATGTCCCATGAAAATAAAGTCCCATTGTAACAGATCTCGATCTCAGTTGGCTGGGTGGTCACTAGTTTCGGTCATTTTAAAAAAGCTAGTCCAGACCAAAATCATTATTTACACTTTCAGACGTCCTGGTTCTATAACGAATCACATGTGAGTCTGCAAGGCTGCCAAGTCTTCAACACAAGCAGCTGTAATTCCACAATGACCAGCAGCAAAAAGTAAGAAACCACCACATCCTTCCAACTGAGCAGCCGAGCTGCACGTGATGGGGCGTTCAAACGCACTTAGGAAAAATAAACGCTGAACAAATAGACCTTCAGACATTCCCCAAAACTGAACAAATACAAGAGAAACAAAACGAGAAACATCAGAACTGGCAACTCAACAGAAACATCAGGGAAGGGAGGGGGTGAGTGGCTGAGAGCAGATGTTTTTTTTTCTACAAGAACTGCAGGATTTGAATTTGACAACAAGGTCTAATTCTTACATACTGTAGCTTTAATTTAGTGATGCAGAATGTAAAAACTCAGGTGTCTCTTTACGGAACATTACCTTTCATGTCCTAAAATTCATCCATGACGCACATTACATTTTAATTTTAGATAATTGCAGATAAAATATAATCAATTAATTCAAGGTAATCGCTACAGCACTTCACTTCTGTGTAAATGCAAATGCTCTTGTCAATTCAGTTATGATATGTTTTAGTTATGTCTAAATTTGTGCTGCAGAAAAAACATGTGCGCCATAAAATACTCAAGCTTTCTTCATCTAACTCATCCTTCTGTTCCTTCTCATACAGTCTCTGTATCTAAATCTGTTCTTTAGAAAACTCTCCCCTTTAATCCAATCTGATTAGGACCCTGGTTGCCCCACCCACTCACCCACCACCATCATAGAGAAGAAGTGTATGCAAATGTTTCCTGTCTGCAAAAATGGAAATTAGCTTCCTTGCACTTTTGTCAGAGACAATAATGTAGCCTTAAGAGAGGAAACGCTGTTCCACAACAAACTCTAAGTGGGCAGATAAGAACTTGTCAAATTTGATCAGCCATGAATTATGCATTTGTTGGTCAGTGAGTTTAAGTTTTGCACCTTTTCAATGAATCCACTCTTTATTCTAATCTTTCTCAGTAGTCACACGCTGGTGTCAGGAGCTATGTCTTCATGTATATTATTAGATGCATTTGTCCTTATCATGTGTGCTGAACGCCAGTTTGTATAACTTCCACAAGCACAGAAAAGGTGTGCAAGATAAGATATACAGCATGCAAACATGATAAAGACTCAGGGAGAAAAAAATATATACAGTCAATTTAAATCCACAATATGAGGTGAACAAAAGCATCTTGCAGTTAAACCTGAGATGTAAGTTGATACAGTCCTTTATCATGAATGCTTCATCTGAGTGAGAAGTAGAAAAAAAAAGGGCCGCTAATAGGATTACAGTTTGCGTGTTTACCAAACAGAGAGGGGAAAGATCGATATGTGACTAATATGATTAGGGAGGGCTATCACCCCTCATCTCCTGCTTTCAATGGAGCACCATTAACCATGTGACGGTAAAGCTTTGGCATGAGCCTACGATTTGTCTCCTCTCCAAACCCCTACAGTACTCTCTGAGCACAATATGTTCCTGAAATGGGATATGTCTGATATTATCCCATGTCTCTCAATTTCAAGAATTTATATCTACAGTGGGGGAAAATGGGAAAATCAGCCATATTGCTAACAGATCAGAGATTTACTTATTTATTTATTTTATCAGTGACAATTCAGCATGCCTTCCTAGTGTATTTTTCATTTGCCTGCAGCTACAGGTAGTATAATCTCAGCATATCTCATTAAAATAGAGTAGAATGATCCTGCCAGGTCCATTGTGCTTGGTAAAACCACAATGATGCACCCCCCCCACTGCTCTAAACCCTATTTGCCTCTCAATTTTTGTCTATTCCAGAAAAAAATTAAGATCCCACCCAAGTTAATAAATTTGCCACGGCACCTTATGAAATCAGCACCATGTGAGGAAAAACATCTGGCAAATAGATGGCGCATGTAATGTCCTCTGAGCCTCGCTACACACAACCTCGTTAATGAGCGCAGAGATGGACTGAAAGACTTTGGGCAAGTAGGACAGGACATGAACAGGCTGATAACCAGACAGACTTACTGGCTGAGAACAGAAATAACAAAAAAAGGTAGGAATTTAAAAAAAAATAAAATGAAATGAAAAAACAAATACTTATTTGGATAATTATTCCCAATAAAAGGATTGTGATGGCCTTCAGTTTATTTCCAACCATCTAAAATCAGTGTCAGTTCTGCTGTTATGTGAAAAGAAGATTAAATGAATCAGTATGAAAATAAGTTTCATGTGCATGTTTCAACAAAAGTAATGATAACATGTAAGCAACTGCAAAATTATTCAAAATGGCAAAAATATAAGTGTATAAAAACACAACCTGTTTTTCAGGTTTCTTGAAAGGGATTTGATTCTTTTCTCGAAGGTATTTTTAGTTTCACTGACAAAGAAAAATGTTCAAGGTCACAACCCGTTGTTGTTAAAGTCACGTGCGTGTCACTGACTCACCCACTCCTTCTGTTGGTTGTTTGCCACCTGTGAGTTGTTTGGCAAGCATTTGAGGTATTTTTGTCACACAATTCGAGGTGGGAATGGTCGTGAAACCACCCGACAAGGACAACAAGCCTGCGCTGTTTGTTTTGGGCAAGTGATGCCTGAGAATATCTCCTGTGCTCACAGTTGGGTTTTTCAGTGTCAGATTTTCACATATCACCTCTCAAGCCAAGTCCGGTGTGCCTTTGTTACAGATCAGGGTTTTGTGTGAAAGAACAGAGGTGAAATAGGGGTTGACGTTAGTCCTCTGTTGGTTTGCCTGGTGGTAATGGAGGTAGTCACAGAGCAGAGTTGTTGTGTGGGTGTGAAGTGGAGGACAGGACATGCAGCAACCCCATTCTTCTGTGAGATGAGCTTGTTCTGTGTAATCTGGAATTAAACTGCACTAGTTTAATCTGATTATGACAGGATAAAAAAAGACAGAAACTTCACCATTGTTCTTAACATAACAAGGTGAAACAACTGTGAAATGGGCGCTATGTGGTTTCTTTTGCCTCTTTGTCAAACCATTTGTCTTCTTTGTTCAGAGTGTATCACTGTCCATGAAAGAGTCCTTTAGTCTTGAGATATACTGTATGTGAATACCTCAAGAGTTATGACCTGGAAAGCTTTTTATGTCTCTGTCCACTTTAATATGCAAAGCACAGACCAAAAAAATACAAATTTATTTCTTTTGCATCTTTGCTAAGGAAATTAGCGCAATTGAAATGACGTGCTCAGCTAACGCTTTGTTTTCCTGAGTAATAATTTTCCACCAAGGTGTCATCCACAAGATAAACGTCATCCTTTAATTGCTCTCTGAGGAAAAAGCTGAAACAGAGGTAAATCTTATCTGTTTACAATTTTAAAGACTTTGATAACTGAGTAAATATCATAACATGAACTTTAACCCTAAAACTAATCACCAGTCAGCGGTTAAGAAACCTGAAGTGAAGATAATGAAAGATTTTGTTTTAAAACTCATCTTTTTTTTTCCTTTTTCTTGACTAGGATTCACCTTTTCTCTGAAAAGCTTCTCCAGTTCTGATCATGGTTTGGAAGATCCAGGTTAATACGTTGTTGTTTGGATTAAAGCATGAACAGGGTCCTTAAAGTTACAAGGATCATTGACACCGCGTCTGCTGAGAGCCACTGACTCGTTGCTACCTGTGACTTGTTTATGTGAGATGTTTCAGTCACATGTTTCACAGTTTGAATGTTTGTGAAGCTGCCTGGAAAGAAGAGGTGAGAAGGCCGGCTATTTAAAAAAAACAAAAACTTTTAGGATTGACAGGTCAGAATCTACAGAAACATCTGTAGTGAAAAATCCTAAAGATCTATTTAAACACTCTATCTTTCTATTTTTCAGAAAGACGCCACTCTAGCTCACTCTACATCAGTGTGAAATAAGCGACTGCTCCTCCTGCTGTGATACTCCTGTGAAATTAGGTGAAGCTGCTTCGAAGGACTTGCCTCTTTTGGCTCATGTCTTTTTCATTTAAATTACTGATAATTGACTGGAGGTTGAACCATGGATTAGTGTTGATGTTTATTTTACAGGACCTAAAGTCTAATGGTGTTTGAATAAATTAAATGAATGTGTGCTCACCAGGGATGCCTCCAAAATGTTTAAAAGGTGCCCAGATGTTAAATTATCCTTTTGTAATATATAAGTTATTTTCCAAAACTACGATATGGGAATTAGGAGATAACCTTCTAATACAGGCCTGCTTTGTTTACTAGTTAGTTTTTTTTTAATTAGCAGAAATCCTTTATGCTAAAAAAAAGAATGAAAAAAATCACATAAACATGAATGTTTTGACTCATTAAGGCTCTTCTCCTCCTTTAAATCCATTTTTCATGGTGAAGTTTTTATCTTTGAATTTATGGTAAGGTACTAAAATCTTCTGCTGACCTGTGATAGGCTGGCGACCTGTCCAGGTGTGATCCCGCCTCCTAATAACATCTGGAGATAGACACCAGCTCCCCATGACCCTGAATAGGAATAAGGAGGTATAGATAATGATTGACTGACTTGTGTTAATCTGTAATTTGTCCAACACAAATAGTAAAACTAGAGTTTTGGAATCAGTGAATCAATGAAAGATCTGGATGGTCTGGAGCTCCATGTTACATCACATGTTAAAGATCTGGATGGTCTGGAGCTCCATGTTACATCA
>SSNP01000039.1:1800638-1866383 GCA_006937955.1 Pachypanchax playfairii | reverse complement strand
AGAATAATGCTGCTTTTGCTTGTTAATGAACACAAGCCTGACTGGGCTTTAATCAGCCAGAGAGGGAGAAGGATGTGATTATCTGTTATCTTGTGTTTTGCCATGTTCTTTGGCACCTGAATATCCCATTAGAAACGTTTGGTCAGCAGTGCTGAGGGCAGCACACTGGACTTGTGTTACACCATAATTAGCAACCCCCCCTTTACACGTATCACAGTTCTGCTAGGCTGTGCTCTCTAGAGATGTACTCATCATGTTGACACACATACCCTAAACACCCCAACCCCTCTGACAAAGAGAAAAATGTGTTTTCACACAAGCTTGCTTTCAGTATACAAGCATTAGTGCTTACAGCTTCCCATTTATACAGTATACTTGAAGAAAAATGGAGGTGATTACAAGTTACACACTCACAGTATGAAGCCTTCCTGTACAGTTTTGTTTATTATTTTCATGGCTTCAGACCAACAGTTTCCAGGTTGAAAAAAGGTCTAAAATACACCGTTTTAGAACCGCAACACTTAAAGAATGGAGGGTTAAAAGGTCTAATCATTTTGCACATTAATTTGTTGCAGTAAAATGTGAATGTGAGTTTTGTTTTTTATGGATTTAATTTAAAGAAATATCAAGGATAAAAATAAGTATAATAGTCCAAGGATTGAGACAGTTCTAGACAGTGGAACAATTATGCCCTAAGATAATGAGAGAAAGCTTTTTATTCAGTCACAATGCTTATCAGACACGCTCATCACAGAATGACGCAAGGCTTTGTCAGAGCGGGAGGGTTGTATCAGTGGAAAGGGCAGTTTGACCTGGTAGAATATCACACACATTCTACATGGCAGTTCTGACAGACACGTCTCTAAATCTTGTTTTCCATCACATCCTTTTTCTTCTTTTTTACCTCTTTATTCAGCCCACGATCTTTGCTCCCCTGCTGTGCTTATTAGGCCCCTTTCACACAGGATAACAACCCTGTAACGCTCTCCACAGCCTACACATCTTATTAGAACATGGTTGAATTGCAATAGATTTGGAAAACCTCCTTCAGTGGGAAGGCAATGATGACGCTGAGTGTTGGTGAGCACTCTGGGTCCTCGCCGGATGGATTTTTCCCTGATATTTTCCAGATCTCAGAGACACTCTCCTGAACCCTTATCATGCTCTGTAGTTAACAGCAAGTTCTCCTGTAAGATACTTCTATGTACACCCACGATGGTATACCATGTCCTGAGCTCTACCCTACCATAGCACAAATCTTTTTCTGAGCTGAACTCCACTGCCTGTATGTTTTAAGGTAAATTTTAAAATTCTTCTGATTGCTTTTCTGGTTGTTTTTAAAGCACTCCATGGTTCAACTCCCCTTTATCTCTCTGACTTTTATCAACCTTGCTGGTCTCTTAGGTCAGGTGACCAGCTGCACCCAAATATTCCATCAACAAAATTCAAACACACAGGCATCTTCTCTGTCTGATTTTGAATCTGGTCTTAAAACGTATCTTTTCTCTAAAGCATTTAATACGGTTGATTTTGATTTTGTGTCTATACTAATTTCTGATATTTTACTGATAATTTTATTCATTTGATTTTAAGTCTAATGACCATTGTATAAAACCTGTCAGTCATCATCATCACCATCCTCTTCCAGACCTGCTTGTTCCTGTTCAGGGTCACATGACGCCGGTGTCTATCTCCAGCAGTTATCGGGCGAGAGGCGGGGTTACACCTGGACAGGTTGCCAGTCCATCACAGGGTCACATATAGACAGACAACCACTCACACGAGGAACAATATGCACTGAGAGAACATGCAAACTCCCTGGCTCCGTGGCTCAGGCGGTAGAGCGGGTCGCCGGTTCGAATCCCTTCAGCCCAGAGAAAAAGATTGCCTGGCCGTTGGGTCTTTGGGAAAGGCACTTAACCCACCTGTTTGGTGGTAGTCGGAGGGTCCGGCGGTGCTAGTGTCTGGCAGCCTCGCGTGTGTGTCCCAGGACAGCTGTGGCTACAACATGTGTGTAGTTCATCATCACCAAACGTGTGAGTGTGTGGGTGAATGACATACTGATGTGTGAAGTGCTATACAAGTACACGCCATTTACCATTTATACATAAAATTTGATGGGGATTGGAGTATGTCAGGATATAGCCATGTGCTACAAGATCCCACTATGCTAGCACTAAGCTAGAAGGTCATAGCCAAGGCATGAGGCCAGCATCGCCAGTCTAACGTCAAATTCTTAGCTAACAAGGTCCTTCAGTGCATGAGGGCCCCACATCAAGGATATGCTGCCATCAGATCGCTCCACCCAAGACCTTAACCAGCTGCGGCCCAATTGATCAACCACCACAATGTTGCATCAGCTTTTTTGTGTATAATCAGAAATATTGTGGACCTCTCTGCCTCGGGTAATGGGATCTCACTGAAGGAATGATTGATACTTTTATTGATCCTCATAGGGGAAATATTTCAGCAACAGGTTGACATTTGTTCAGTACACACAAAGCAATTTTGGGATTCATTATCTTGCTTTGATAAGAAGATACTTTGATACTTTAATGGGTGCAAGCCAATGATTTTGGAAACCTACCCAGAAGTTAAAAGACTGTAAGAAAATATGAAAAAAAAAACATTATCAAAGAAACAAAAATATGTTAATCCCAGTAGATATAAAGTTACATTACCATTTGTTGGCAGATACGCCTTTGACATGTGTCTAATTGATGCAATTTCAGGATGAACACAAGCTTTATTTCTGATACAATTTGCATCATTGTGGCAAAAGAGATTAAATCTAATTTCCAAATGAGCTCTGCAAGATTTATAATATGTGTTCATCAAATCCACAGGGAAGAAAAAATGTGACTTTTTCTCATGTGCTGAAGCCTGAAACCATCCAAAACAAGATTTAACAGCCTTCTCTGTAGTCATACAGTAACAGTTGGCTTTGAGTAAAAGTAAAATAAGGGGAGTTAAATGTGACTTTCTATTGTTACTATCCAAAAGCAAATCATACTCCATCTGTTTCTTTGAATAAAGATTTTCTTTTGAGAGATTAGGTCCTACAAATGAAAATGCAATTTCACATTTAGATAATCTTTGCAAATCTAAGTAAAGTTACAGTAAAGCTGCCTCTCCATCGCTGTAACTCAAGAACCAGTTAAAATGGCAGATAGTCACCTTCTGTCTGACATGAAACAGTGACTCACTGCTAACATTTCATGACATGGAGCAAAAAGGATAATTCCCCCGGCTGTTCTTGGATAAAATCTAGGCTGCTGCTGAAAAAGGATCTCTTATGTCATCCTTGTATGAAGGGAAGTCCAGACAAGCTAAGTTTGTACTAGCGTATCACCGTCTTTTCAACCCAGAATTAGTTTCTCTTTGTTGTTGCACATCATGACAGCAGCAACAATAAACAAAAATACAGGAAAAGTTATTTTAAAGCAGAACTAAGTAAGTTTTTTCACCTCAGTAAATGTTTTCTAGAGTCCCTGTGGGGGTAAACAAGGACTTGGCGGGGTGATTCGTGGGTCCCTCCCCTCCCTCTGGGGTCTGTGTCCTGAAAGCAGCACTTGCAACTTTCAGTGGATCGGACCCGACTAATCTCGCGAGAACAAACCTGCTTTACGGCACTCACACTCACGTACATAAATACAAGCATGAAGCCCTTGCCGTTGTTAGCAACGCCACCCTTAGGAGCGCAAAGATGACAATAATACTCACCTGTCGAGACATTTTCTTGGTTTTGTTTTTCTTTCTTCTTGCAAAAGCGTTCTCTGCGCGTTGTTGTTGGGGGGGCGGCGGCGGGGTGGAGGGGGTGAGGGGTGGGGGGGTCTGCGGCGGGGGAACGTTACGACAGTGAGCTTTCACAGGGGACCAGTAGGGGGAGAGCGAGAGCAAAACTTACTTAGTTCTGCTTTAACTTCTGACAACCCCCCCAAACAAAAGTCCCAGTAATAGTCCCACATGTACAATCCCATGACTAACTGTTTCAATAATAAATATTATTCTGGGAAAAAGACCTGCAACTTCATTCTTACATTTTTTATTCAACCTTTTTTTCACCTGTCAAGTTATTGAGAACCGATTCTCCTAGAGGCCAAGACTTTAACATGAACCTCAAAAAGTTCCAGAATGTTGAGCTGTGCGTCCGCTCCTCCGAGCAATCCCTGTAGTCTGAAAACAGCCTTCACTCTCATTCTTATATCGATGGAGAGTTTATGATTGATCTTCTGCTGACCTTAAATAAATAATTTAGAACATAACTGTGTCATGGTTTTGAGCTTTTTCTGTTGTTGTTGTTTTGCAAGAAATGAGCAAATCATGTGATGTTCACGAGGGTTCTGTATTTGACAAATTTTTATCAACCCACCAAACTCCAATCCCAACCTGTTGGGTCTCAGGGGTTTTTAGTTTTTTCTTAGAGTGTTTTTTCCTCCTTTCTTCTATTGTGGTCTTGTTTTTTCTAGGATTAGTTATGGGATTGTTTTAAGGGTTATGTGTTCCTCCTTCCTGTTATGTCCTCCTTTGTTCCTCCTGTTCTGCCCTTCCTGTTCTGCTTTTATTTTGACACTATCTGTGTTCCCTGTTTCCTTTGTGTGTCTCTCACCAGCTTGTTCTCTCTCTCTCTCTCTCTCTCCTCAGCTGTGTCCTGTTATGTCTCGTTAGCCCGTTTGTGTTCAGTTTGTATAAAGGCTGCACTTTTTGTTTCCTTCTTTGTCCGTTGCTCGTCAACGATTCTGCTCGTCTCACTTTTGGATTTATCCAACCTCTGCGCCTTCCAGTTCCCATTTAAAGTTATATTTAAGTTTATTTCTTTATGTTTGCTGCCATGTCAGCCTTTTGATTTTCAGCATTAAACAAGTATTTTCAGCTTACCTTTGGTTCTCTCTTGTCTCCTGCGTTTGCGTCCTACTTAATCAAACACAAAACATGACACAACCACCACCACCCCCATTAAACATGCATCAGTTGGTCTGCTCAACACCTTCCATGAGTCTATACAAAGCACTGGTACCAATAATCAAGTTTAAATTTGCTAATAACAGAAATGTTAAATATTCAGATTGTTCTTCACAGTGTTTAGAATAATACAAATGCACTACTGTTCAGTGGCTACATACAACTGAAACAGTGACCAGCTGATAAACCTGATCTATTTCTTTGAAACTGAGATTTAACTCAATGTAGAAAGAGTTCAAAGAACCAAGAATTTATGCCAAGACATCCATCCTGCTTGTCCAGAACTTCAAAGGATATCAACATGTTCTCAAGCTTTCTTCCAAATTCCGGTTCTGCCGTTGAGATTTCTCTGAGCAGGTTTCCATGCTGGAAACACCTCCCTGAGGAGATGTCCAGGAGTCTGCTCACTAGATTCACAAACCACATTAACTACAATCTTTCAATCCAAAGGGACATCAACTCCACTCAGATCTTCTCCCAGCTTGCTGATCACCTCTTCATCTAACCTAGCCCCCATTCAAAGGACGCGCTTTTCTGCTTTTTTTTGCATTTGCTGTCTTATTCTTTCATCAGGTGTCTGTGAAACATCATCACATGCAAGTATGATGCAAAAAGATTTGATTACCCAGGTTTGTTTGGTAGCACCAAGCTCTTAAAGATGAGAAGCTTAGCCATAAAATACTAACAATTATTTTATTTTATAAATGTATTTATTCTATAAATTGTTATCTTTATTGCATCTTATAAAGTGAAATTCTGCACACTGATTTTATAATGGATTGTTACTATTGTCCCACGTCCCAGAAACTTGTTGTACTCTTGTGAGTTGGAACCTTCTTATCTTTTGCACATATTCCGTGTGTGTCTGTGTGGACTAACTGCAAGCACAACCAATGTGGAAACTTAAACTGCATGTTTTGGTCTGTCATGTTAAAAAGGTAAAATGCTTAGAGTGAATATTAATGTGTACTCAAATGCAAACTGGGATAGTCTTGTGGCCCACATGATCCTGAAAAAAAAGAATAATTTAGAGATAAACTTTCCGTGAGTCTAAATATTTGGCAAAACTATATTTTACTGGTTCACCAATCACTCTTACCTGTTTTCATCTGGTACCTGTTTTTCTGTATTCATACTCAGTTTGTACAGGTTTAGGTTTTGCTTTCTGATTGTTGTGTTTGCACCTTTTCCAAGCCTTGAACTGATCACAGTGTTATGGCCCCAGCCAGCATCATGGATCTTTCACCTTGCCCACCTGGTTCTGTTGAGAAGTTTCTGTTACCTGACCAACTTATCTGCCTTCACCTTATCTCCTGTCTCACCCATGTAAGTCCATGTTGCCACCTTACCTGATCAACCAGGCCCTCACGTCTTTGACAGATTACTTTACAAAGACGTGAGGGCCTGGAGCTGAACCGCTGTCTCTCAATTTCGAAGGCGGGCTTAGCCGGTTGAGAGAGAACCAATCACAGAAACCCAGAAGTGACGCAACATATGTGACGCTAAAGCGGATACACATGAGGTGGAACAAAAACAAAAGGTTTAAGCGAGCGGAGCCGTAATGGTAGCTACAGAGCCGTAATGGTAGCTACAGAGCCGTAATGGTAGCTACAGAGCCGTAATGGTAGCTACAGAGCCGTAATGGTAGCTACAGAGCCGTAATGGTAGCTACAGAGCCGTAATGGTAGCTACAGAGCCGTAATGGTAGCTACAGAGACATGGTTAATGGAGGAGAAAAGACGAATATTAATGACAGTTGTCGCTTTTGTGTCAAAAACTTGCGAATACGAGGTGTCATTGCACACTCAGTTCAGGTATTTGACCGCCCCAAGCAAACACTGTGTAAACGCAGAAGTAAACACTTCATCCACAGCCGAGTCCGCCATGTTGAATGTTGTCCTCTGGGTGGAAAACGCTAGTTCCGTGTTTTCAGAATGACGCACAACAAAGGGGATATGTAATTTGTCCGTCATAAAATTTGACACGGAAATGATCGGGTGTGACTCCAGTGTCAGACCCTTCTGCATTTGAACATAATGCAGGAGGATCTGATTGGTCAGGCTAGTTGCCACCCACAGAGCCTGACCATGGTCTTCCTCTTGGCTATGGTTGTTAATGGATTGGATTTATGATGCACCACTTAATCACTACTTTACTGTTATACTTCCTGTAAGGTCACCGCTGTTTTTCAGCGCCAGAAAATTTATTGTTTGATTCAGTGGTTCCTAGATCTTCCTACCTGCACTCTTCTCCCTCTAAACAGACGTACTGAAGTCTGCCATCTTGTTCCTCCTCCTCTGGCTCCAGTCTCATTCTTGCCTTTCACCCTGCAGTGATAAAAGAAACTAAGTTGATGTTGAGAACCAGATCGATTGGAGCTGTGAACCCTCATTGCACATTTAATTTAAACTCTTTTTGGTGTGTGGGTTTGTATGTAATGGGTCCAGCAAGCACCTCAGTTACATTTACAGTACATTTCTGTTGCACTTGATTGAAAAATCTAAATTATTTAACAACTAAAAATGCTAAAATCAGGGTGATCATCTGAAGATTTATAAAGCAGATTAAAATCAACTCTTGAAAGGTTTTTTTCAAGTTCAAATGTCCAAAAGAAACTGATTTAAATCTGGAATCTGAGCAAACACAAACCAGACATAAACGGCTTACACGCTGAATTTGTGTTTGTTTTTTCTCCAACCCACTTGTGAAAGAAGATGTCTTCAAAGACAACCAGAGGGAGCAGATGGCAGAGCCTTTATTACCTCACATCTCAACCAAAGTGCAAAATAGAAAAGCCAGCGGCTGCTTCAAGCTTTGTTTGACCACTCGATTATTTCACGGCCACCATCACAAGGCAATGTTGGGTGAAAATAAGGGACACAAAGTGATATGATTCCAATGGAAAAAATATAAACATCTTTATTTTTATTGCCCATGGATTATAGAAACAATAAACAAACTGAGTTTAAAAGCTCTTTAACATCCAGTAAAGGAAACATGCCAAAAATATCCGAATCATTTTCATAGCTGTTTTTAAAAGTATTTTTAGCTGCAGCTGTCACATGCATATTGTTTTTTTTTCTGCAACACAGAAAAGTGATTAGGATTCAGCTTCAGCGGAAGTGAACATCCAGCTGTGTAAATCAAATCTGGTGGCTTATGAAGCAACAATTTTGAGAGCAATATGCAATATTTATTGTTCATAAAAAATTTATTTGTTTGCTTGCAAGTCAGCCTAAAATGATTGTGGCACTTTCCTTTTCATTTATTTCTATGGCAAATCCAGTACATCTGAGGAGAGGGGCTTTTGTCTTTTCCTCCCACATGGCGCTGTGTTCGTAGCGTTCTCCTTTTGCCCCTGGCTTCACCACAGGTTCACAGAGAGCTCTGACATACAAAGAAGCTTTCAGGTGAAATAAGGTACAAGATCTGCTTCAGATAAAGAAAATAATTACACTGTAATTGTCTTTTACGAAACAGTAATTTATCTCCAACACCGGTACAAACAGTGATTACTAATGACCTTTTGAGGGGTAGAGGAGTGTGATTCAGACCTGATCTGAGGATGGTTGAAAAACAAACCCACAGTAGGATTTCATCTGTCTCTGTTTTCCTTCAGTTTGATCTGAAGTCAGTAATATGATTCACTGACTGTTGAATGCAGTGTGTTGTGAAATGAATGTATCCCAGAATGAGATCTGCTCGGTAGAATTTACACTTTTGGCTCAATGCAGCTTAACATAGGCTTCACTTTACCCTCTTTATGGGGAGATAATTATATTTTCGGTCCCTGAGCCAAGTAGCACTGCATATTAAACTGGGGATATTATTTACTGTACAGCTGAGGAGGTTTATATTTAGAATCCAGCCGTACTAACTATTTTTGGATTAGCGCAGCACTGATAATCGAATGAAACACAACAACAAAATCTCTAAACTTTCTCATTTTATTACAAGAGTTTATACTCAGATATTAGAGTCTGTCAACATATAAAGATATATCATACAAAAGACAAAGTTAAACATCATTAAGAAATGCCAGTGTTTTCTCTGGACCAAAGCTCATTTAAAATGGTTTGAGGAGAAGTGAAAACCTGTTCAAGGGCCAGATTTGGTCCAAATTTGAAATTCTTTTTGGAAACCATGGACATCAGGGACTATTCAGTTTGTAATGAGCAGGCGTTCATAGTTCCAAAGCTCCATCTCTGATGGTATGGGGTAGCATGTATGTAGGTCAACCGTTTAACTGCTCTTTATTCACCTGTGTTTACTCTGCCTGTGATTCACAGCACCTGTCTCCGCCCACTATGGCCCACTTTAAGCTACTGAACAACCATTAGGATTTATCTGGAATATTATTTGTAAAAATCGTGTCATACAAGGGCTGCACGTGCTCATTCCCTGAGGGAATCTATTAAAACAGGTAAGACGATGAGGTGTACTTATGAGAAAAGTATGAATAACAATGTTTCCAGTCTAAACATTCATCTTACAGGTTGCTGCTCTCATACTAGTGTTATTTATTTCATCCACAGTACAGCTTGTTTTGATAAATCTGGTTAACTCTGCTAATTATCTGCTTTTCTCTTGTTGGAAGGATTCATTCATTTGTTCACGTGTTATTAATCCCAGCAGTGAGACCAAGTCTAATTTTTACCAAATATAAAATGTTTTTTTCCTCTCTCTCTAATAGAATTAACTCAAGTTTACCTCAGTTTCTCAGCTGGAAATGGCCGGCTTAGTGCTACACTAGCTACGTTTACATGGGCACATTTAATCGGAATAAACGCCCAGTCGGATAAAAAAGACGTCATGTAAACATGTCAACCCGAATGTTTTGATCCGATGCAGCCTGATCAGAATGAAATTTACTTCCGATCGAGAGGGGTGGTTTTGTCCGATCTCCATTCGGATAGACGTGCATGTATACACCCATTCGGAAAGAAAGGGTGAAAAGAGCCCTTTGCGCATGCGTACAACTTCAGCGTGACGTCTTTCCACTTTCGCAGACTCAAGTAGGAAACATAGCGGGAAGTAAACAGAAGTGGTCTGCTGGTGCAGTCATCCTGTCATCCTGCTCTCCTCTCCTGTGGCGGAGGAGCAGTAGTAATATGTATTCAGCCGCTAGCTTGGTTAATGCGACCAGTAAAAACCCAAACATAACGGTAATCACCTGCAGAAGGTCCATATTGGGGAAAACGTGAGTCAGATCGAGCACACGATGGGGCGGGAAAGACGTGCAGAAAGGACGGAGTTTGTTTACTTTTTTTTCTTCCCCCGGAAAGACAACTCGCTGTGCGCATGCTCAACTCATTTAACCTGATTGAGTGCTTGGTGCATGTGTACTCATGGCGTGATCAGATCATTTCAGTTAGTGTCCATGTAAACAGGGATTTGGGAAATCAGATCGACCAAGATTTTAATCAGATTGGGGAAATTTGGCGCATGTAAACGTAGCCAATGTTGGCAAAAAGTTGGAATAAAATATGTTTACCTCTTTTCATGTGAAAATGTAATTTAGTATTTGTTTCAACTGAGTAGATGAGACTCAGTATGTACGTATTGCACCTGGTTGAAGGTGATTAATAGGAATAAATAATGAAACATTTCTGAAACGAAATTATTCTAACTTAATTGGTGTATTTGTTCAGAAAAGTCTGTGGTGTAAATTCTAAATAGACGACTTTAGATGGCATCAACAGCAGCGCATGTCTAAAGACCACATACATGTTAAAAGTATTGTAAATATAATAACCATCTTCAAAAAGGTTAACAAGAGTGATACTGTTGTATTAACAAACAAGGGCTTGTTTTAAAAGATAAACTTCTAATGTGTTTGGACTGTGTAGATAAACTGGTGCTGATAACTCACTAAACATCCAACTCCAGACAAACGGAACCACTAACATGTCAAAATCAGTCAAAAATCAGATGATGTTTGCAGGATCTTGATGAGACCAACAGGAATGCTGTGGACTTTCATTGCATGTGACAAAGCATGATGGATTGAGGCTTCTGAAATAAAAAAAAAGTCATTTGGTGGTTTATATTCATGGTAGCAGTGAATCTGGGTTTTAAGTGGTGCATTGGGGGGGGGCATGGCAGCTTTGTAGAGGGAGCACATACTTATGCCGGGCGGACACTGTGCGATTTCGAGGGGATTTCACCACGCTTTTGCCGTCCTTGTTGATGCCAGAGGTCAGAGGAGAATGGCCAGACTGGTTCGAGCTGATAGAAAGGCAACAGTGACTCAAATAACCACTCGTTACAACCAAGGTAGGCAGAAGAGCATCTCTGAACGCACAGTACGTCGAACTTTGAGGCAGATGGGCTACAGCAGCAGAAGACCACGCCGGGTGCCACTCCTTTCAGCTGAGAACAGGAAACTGAGGCTACAATTTGCACAAGCTCATCGAAATTGGACAATAGAAGATTGGAAAAACGTTGCCTGGTCTGATGAGTCTCGATTTCTGCTGCGACATTCGGATGGTAGGGTCAGAATTTGGCGTCAACAACATGAAAGCATGGATCCATCCTGCCTTGTATCAACGGTTCAGGCTGGTGGTGGTGGTGTAATGGTGTGGGGAATATTTTCTTGGCACTCTTTGGGCCCCTTGGTACCAATTGAGCATCGTTACAACGCCACAGCCTACCTGAGTATTGTTGCTGACCATGTCCATCCCTTTATGACCACAATGTACCCAACTTCTGATGGCTACTTTCAGCAGGATAATGCGCCATGTCATAAAGCTGGAATCATCTCGGACTGGTTTCTTGAACATGACAATGAGTTCACTGTACTCAAATGGCCTCCACAGTCACCAGATCTCAATCCAATAGAGCATCTTTGGGATGTGGTGGAAAGGGAGATTCGCATCATGGATATGCAGCCGACAAATCTGCGCCAACTGTGTGATGCCATCATGTCAATATGGACCAAACTCTCTGAGGAATGCTTCCAGCACCTTGTTGAATCTATGCCACGAAGAATTGAGGCAGTTCTGAAGGCAAAAGGGGGTCCAACCCGTTATTAGCATGGTGTACCTAATAAAGTGGCCGGTGAGTGTACAAAGGGTGTACATAAATATCTTGCAGTAAAATGATGCATACATAACAACAACACCTTGAAACAGTAGCTAAAACAATGAATTTATGTAGCTAGCATCGCGCTTAGCATCGAAATTAGCATATGAATCCGCGAACGAATTAGCATATGAAAAGCGCACCAAAAACGTACCAAGTGGGACATATCAAACCTAAAACAGTAACTGATGTGTATCATGACTTTCCACTGTGAAATACTTACAGACAATGCTTTAACAAACACCAAAAGAAAGACCAGGAGTTAAGAACTACCATCTCAGACAAGCATGGCTGGAAAACAACAACTTCCTGTATAACGTTCTTCTTCTGCTAACAATTTCCTGTAACTCAAATTGTGCTACCTAATTGTCACTTATAAAACACCAAAATTAACATATTAAACATAACAATTACTGTAAACTTTCAGTTTGTTTTGTTTTAGAAGTATTTAAACATGTTTAAATCTACAAAAGGATTTTAACATGTTTTTTGGGAACCAGCATATCAAAAATCAGCTGTGAGTTTGATCTAAAGGTGTTTTGTAATATAAAAATCTTGTTGACATATTTTTCTACGTCTAAGAAAACTCAACATGGGAATTTCTTTTAATTTGACTGGATGTAAAGAATTTAAAAAATTTCCTCTTGAATTCAAATCTGTCAAATTAAAGCAAATTCAATAAGAAGAGTAAGTTCATCCTGTTTAATTAGAAAGCCATGTTAACTCTGTGCTGTCTCACCAAAATGGCCATGACAGAATCAATCCGATGACTTGGGACGAATCATCGGGGAGCTCAGCTGATCAATAGGCCATTAGGAAGTTCTCCCTTGTTAAAACTAAAAGATGCAGCATAGCTGAATAAAAGGAGGCAAAACAGCTTCTTTTAATCACAATAAATGAATTAATTGATTAATTGAGGTTTCAATCATGCTATAATATTGAATATTGTAATAAAGAAATTCCCCTTGTGACCAATGTGAATATAAAATAATCAATCACTGAGATGTATAAACATGTCAGGACAGCACTTCTCACATTTCATGCACCGACTGCTTGTTTCACAAAGCTTCAAATGTGCAGGTACTTTCACACCACTTCACTGGATTCATTGACAGTTCAACCTTTGTGGAGACCACCCGTGAAATCTCACCAGGGGCCATAACAAAGGGCTGTTGGTTTCTGGATTTGGATCTTGATACCAGCTCTCGCAAACAGCAGCGCCTCATTGTGAGATCTACCTCTTTTCACCCCAGTTATGTGTATAAATCCCGCCGACAGGCCTCCTGCGGCAGTGAATACTGAGCATGTCAGAGTGCCGCTACCCAGGGAAAATGGGGGGTGGGGGGTGCCAAAAAAAAAAAGGAAAAACAGCTGTACAATAGAAATACATGTCATGCCTGTCAGAGGTGCCTTTTATTTTTACGGTGAGACCAAAGGCAGTCTCAGCATGAAATATTATGCCAGTCCATGCTAAAACGTACTGAAGATGATGATTTTCCCTGCAGAAAGAGAAAAATCACTGAGTCTTAATGGAGTCAGGTGTTTTTAAAAATGGAACTGCAAACAGAAGAACAAATGCGGCAAAGATCCCGTAAACATAACAGATCTAGTTCATTCCAATCGCAAAATTTACCAGGTGCCTCAACACCATTGGAAGGAAATAGTTTGGACCAAATCAAAGCTGTAGTCTTCTGTAACATGCATGTAGAGAAATAACCACAATTCATTATGTTTTTTACTACAAAATGTTATTATACATTCATTATTCAGTATGAGTTCAACCATGAAGACAGTTAATGATGGGAAATATTTTTTTTTTCCTTGCAAGGTTTCTGTATGATCTTAAATATTAAAATACACAAGACAAACACATTAAATGTAGGGATTTTAATAAGACTGTGAGTTTCTTCATACATAATTCAAAAGGAGACAGTGACAGTGCTGAGCATGAAAAATGTTTAATGTGATGTTTATACTCAATATGAGAAGACCAGATGATCTTGGTGATGTGAAATACGAGACACTGCCAATGAAGAAGAAATCCTGTATTATTGAAATACTCAAACTATCAAATACTTTTGTTTTATTAATAGGTTTATGATCTCTTAGTTATGATCTAGTTTTTCATGATCAGTTCAACTCCTTCAGTCTGAAACTTTTAAGAAACTTGCTCCTCTTACATGCTGTTTTCCAACATTTCACACACTTTTCTTCAAAAGGTGCTCCACTTATTTTGTCCCAGTCCCAAATAGCTCTCAGTGTTGAGATAAGCATTTTTTTTGATAAACAGAAAACATTTTCCTGTTCAAACTCTCTAAAACGAGGACGAATGAGACCGAATTTTACTTTAAAAACTAGATTCCCCTGGGAGCTCTGACAAACTGTCGTGATAAGAAAAAGTGACGCAACACAGCAGTAAACATGCTCCTGTCCCAACTTTCCTGAAAGATGATGCTGTCAATACAGTTTATTAAAAAAGGGCTAACATTTCTGTTATAAGTTCAATCAAATATAAAGAATAACCTGCAAATTATTAGATCTAAATGTCATGTTTTTTCATGTCATACATTTGTTCCTTTTATAATTTCACATTTAAATCCTGCCTGACTGTCTTTGAGCTAATTACTGAGTCTTTTTATTATTTTTATATTCTCTCAAGCCAGAGTATGTTGTGTTAAATCAACAACCTACAACAGTTATTATTGCATTAGTTTCAGCAGAAATACTATATGTTTTACTGGTTTTATATTTATAATTTAACACTTTTTTTCTTTAATCGTTTTTATGATTTTTTATTTAATGGATTTGTTCCCATTTATACACATTTTAACAGCTCAAATGATTCATTTAGGGACAGCTATGTGTCTCATAGGGGAACTAATCAAGATCAGTTTGCAGCTATTTGTTCAAATAAAAAAGTTCCTGTTTCTCCAACGTAGCCTCCACAGTCTGAAAGAGTTATTAATGGTAGCTGGATGCAACTCTCAAAAAAAGGTGTCATATGGTTTTATAATCCCATATATTCTGAAAATCCTTCTGCTAGCATGGTCTTGACATGTTTCCTAATTGAAACTTTTTGCAGCCGTAGCACACAGTGACTGATTATGGTGTTCTTATTATGCATGCAAAGAGTCAGGAATGTGCAAATTTTTAATGTCAGCTAAAAGAAATTTGCATCTCTCACCCTCACATGCATGCTCGTGCTTTGGCTGGATGTTGCAGATTTTTGCAGCTAGCATAATAACTTCCCAGGTTGTTAAGAGGAAACAGTATTTGCTAGTGATTCAACCTATAAATCTCTTTTAAATCTTTAACCTTGCAGCGTGCTGTATATTTTTTTAATTTTCAGAATTTTTGCAGAGTGTGCCTCTACATTTTTCTCACTTTAAACGAATGGGTCACTTCACGTTTCATCTCTAATGTTGACTATTTAAATGAGGCTTGTAGCCCCATGGGTGCAAAAAAGAACTTGACAAGGTCTGAGCGATAGCAGTGAGTGGAACTGTTTCCACAGGTGGCTTGCTGTTATGACTTTCATGCCAGTGAGATGGAAAAATACATGTTGTTCCGTTTGGGATTTACTCAGGCGTGATGCCAACCAGAGCAGAATATTGCTAGCATAACCAAAGCCATTACCCTCTGCTGTTATTTTCCTGGACATTGAGTTACACAGTTGTCTCTTTGGCCACTCTACCCCTTGGATTTTACTCTGACATCATTCAGACATTTGAAAATGAACGCAAAATGTGAAGAGGCTTCCCCAAAATGTCACATCCTGTCATTTTACACATATCCAACAGCTCGCCGTGCTCTGCATGACTGAATAAATAAGGCAAAATGTCATTGCAACCACTAGGAAATGCATGTGTTATATTGATAAACCCCTTTATGAGGCTGTATGGAGACTTTATGCTCACAGTGGGGCAGATAATTGCTTTCACTGCATCATGACAGCTTTAGCTTCACAAGAGAAGCTGACAGACAGCTGAGAACAGACTCAATAGACAGATGGGGAGTTAAAAATCCAAGTTGCCTTGGCGGTCCTCTCACTTTGGTCCACATTGGATGGCTGATGCAAAGTTGCAGTAATACACTGACTGATTAGCAACGAGCAGATGAAGGATAAGCAACACACACACACACACACACACACACACAAGTGTGTTTTGGTATCCTTATGGGGACCGTCCATTGACTTCCATTGATTTTAGTAACTAGATTTATACCAAACCCAAACCCTTTTCCTAACCTTAACCATTACTGATCTATAACTAACCCTAAGACTAACTAAAACTCTATTCACACCATACCTATAAACCTAACCCCTAACCCTAAAAAGGGGATTCCCCCCCATGGGGACCAGGCTTCGGTCCCCACAAGAACCCTCGGACCCCAGAAAGATAGTAAAAGTCAGGAAACGGGTCCCCAGGAGGTCAGAAATACAAACCCACACAAACACACACACCCACACACACACACCAGGAAAAAAAGATCATTTCTCATCCTTACTATTCATGAAAACCTGAATATTTTCTTAGACTTGATTTTTTTTATCTTCGAAAGAAGATTTATTTATTTTATTTCACCTTGTTCTCAGAAAAAATGACATTTAAATGCAGTTTCCAAAGAATCTTCAGAGATTGATTCATTTATCTGGCAATGATANCTCTCACTTTGGTCCACATTGGATGGCTGATGCAAAGTTGCAGTAATACACTGACTGATTAGCAACGAGCAGATGAAGGATAAGCAACACACACACACACACACACACACACACAAGTGTGTTTTGGTATCCTTATGGGGACCGTCCATTGACTTCCATTGATTTTAGTAACTAGATTTATACCAAACCCAAACCCTTTTCCTAACCTTAACCATTACTGATCTATAACTAACCCTAAGACTAACTAAAACTCTATTCACACCATACCTATAAACCTAACTCCTAACCCTAAAAAGGGGATTCCCCCTCATGGGGACGAGGCTTCGGTCCCCACAAAAACCCTCGGACCCCAGAAAGATAGTAAATGTCTGGAAACTGGTCCTCAGGAGGTCAGAAATACAAACCCACACACACACACACACACACACACACACACACACACACACACACACACACCAGGAAAAAAAGATCATTTCTCATCCTTACTATTCATGAAAACCTGAATATTTTCTTAGACTTGATTTTTTTTATCTTCGAAAGAAGATTTATTTATTTTATTTCACCTTGTTCTCAGAAAAAATGACATTTAAATGCAGTTTCCAAAGAATCTTCAGAGATTGATTCATTTATCTGGCAATGATAGAACTTCTGTTATTACACCTTGTGAAGCAGACGCACATGTTTAAAAAATAGGTGGTAAAATAAGAGGAAATCTGATTAAACTTGCAGAGCTCCATATTCCAAACATCTTGAAATAAACAAACAGTCACCAAAAATGTCATGAAAGTTTAAAATTAGGCATCATATGAATGATTATATAAAAAAAAAAAACGCCTCAATGAATTATTTTAATTCCCTCTGCTGCTGTGAGGCTGTCAATGTTTACTGCATGATGAATCTCCAAAAGCAATAAAGTCATAATGTCATTGTAACTTCTATAAAAGAGAAAGTGTGATTACACCCTGACCACAAACTGATAAAATCCCCCAAAATTGCTGGAGTGTGGATTTGGTGAAGTACAACCTGAAGAGGGCGCCAAAGCAGCTGCAGTAGTCACTTCCACAGAATAGATGAGGGCCTCTGAGAAGACAGACAGTCTCTCTGCTTCAATTAGGGTTTAATTTTTGTAAATATAAATGAGTTTTTTTTTTTTGGGGGGGGGATCTCAGGGAACTTTTTTCAGTTTCATTAAACAATTTAATTTGAAGATGATTAAACTGAATTCCAGGTTATGTGACAAAAATGCCCAACAGCTTTGAATCCGGTGCCATTTTTAAATGATCTTTTCACATTAAAATAATTCTCCAAAACATTAAATCATTATTGCTATTAAGAAGCCAACTGGTTTATAAACACAAATCAGACAGTCGAGTCGGCCCCAAGAAAAACTCAGTTTCCCCACTTCTTTAGGAGAGTGGGGTGGGTGGGGTGTGGGGTGGGGGAATCGGCATTTAAAGCTATTTCTAATAAATTCTGTTGCTAGGTAACAGTATCCTGTAATTGTCCAGCTTTTTTTGCCAGTTCTTGATACAATCACTAACAGCAAGCAGGCCTCCAATAAAGCAGAGTCATTTTCACAGAATGTTTCGGTTACTTTGGTCAGAATGCTTTTATTACCTGAACTCGGCTTTTCTCTGTTGACCAGACGTCAGACGTGAATATAATTAGGCTACATACATTTTATCATTTTGCAGGGGCCCTCTGGAACTGCCTGCAGGACCCCTGAGGCACTTCAGGCAACCACTTAGCCTGACTTCTTCAAAACTTTGTCACTAGAAAAAGAAAGAAAGGATGTAGTTCCCGCAGTGCTGAACTCAGACTACAGTATTTCAGTGAAAAATCTCTTGTAGCAGATGAGCGTCTCTCATGCAGTCTGATAGGGAAAGAATGGTGAAACACGAACAGACAGATGTGCAGAGACTGTGTGTTTGGTGGTGATTGCAAAGGGTCTGTTAAAGCTTAGATCTCCAGAATATCAATGTTTCTCCTNGGGGGGGGGATCTCAGGGAACTTTTTTCAGTTTCATTAAACAATTTAATTTGAAGATGATTAAACTGAATTCCAGGTTATGTGACAAAAATGCCCAACAGCTTTGAATCCGGTGCCATTTTTAAATGATCTTTTCACATTAAAATAATTCTCCAAAACATTAAATCATTATTGCTATTAAGAAGCCAACTGGTTTATAAACACAAATCAGACAGTCGAGTCGGCCCCAAGAAAAACTCAGTTTCCCCACTTCTTTAGGAGAGTGGGGTGGGTGGGGGAATCGGCATTTAAAGCTATTTCTAATAAATTTTGTTGCTAGGTAACAGTATCCTGTAATTGTCCAGCTTTTTCTGCCAGTTCTTGATACAATCACTAACAGCAAGCAGGCCTCCAATAAAGCAGAGTCATTTTCACAGAATGTTTCGGTTACTTTGGTCAGAATGCTTTTATTACCTGAACTCGGCTTTTCTCTGTTGACCAGACGTCAGACGTGAATATAATTAGGCTACATACATTTTATCATTTTGCAGGGGCCCTCTGGAACTGCCTGCAGGACCCCTGAGGCACTTCAGGCAACCACTTAGCCTGACTTCTTCAAAACTTTGTCACTAGAAAAAGAAAGAAAGGATGTAGTTCCCGCAGTGCTGAACTCAGACTACAGTATTTCAGTGAAAAATCTCTTGTAGCAGATGAGCGTCTCTCATGCAGTCTGATAGGGAAAGAATGGTGAAACACGAACAGACAGATGTGCAGAGACTGTGTGTTTGGTGGTGATTGCAAAGGGTCTGTTAAAGCTTAGATCTCCAGAATATCAATGTTTCTCCTCCACCTCCCTCCCTCCCTTCCTCCCTCTCAGCATCCAGCAGCTGCGCCTCTCCTCTGCCTTTCCTGACGCCGAGCGAAGCCTCCCATACAGATGAGCGCTGGAAGCCACGCACCTCTTGACGTAGCCACGGACCGGTTGCGGTGCCACTCGGTCTCCCTAAAGCACATATTGCGCAACGCGACCGATTGCCCAACTGGTACCGCGGCTGGCAACGTTAGAATCTAGAAAGTGGTGTCATAACTGTGTAAAAACCGTCCGTCGCTCCTTGTTTCCCCGTCCTTCCACCGGACTGGACCCTCCCCTTGTCATCGCCACCGGGAGAGATGAGTCAAGCGAGCCGCGTCGGTGTGCAGTCGTGATGTGACTGACTGAGTGCTCGAGCTTCCCGCTCACGTTCATCCCTCTGAAGACGGTGAGAATTTGACCGTTTTGTGAAACGGGGAGTGATGAGAGTTTTATCTGACAGCACGCAGGCAACGCAGCATCCGTGGCGGGATCTCTGACCACCACAGCTGGATTTGATGAGGAGCTACGTCCGTGGGTACCGAGCCTTCATCCGCTCGTGGTCAACAGAACCAGAGGTTCGCTTCGGTTTGCTGGCTCGAGGGATTTTAATAAACTTACAGGGACACATTGTGCAGGCTGTCAGAGGAGCGCACCTGGAAAGCGTTTATTAATAATAATAAAAATAATTAAAGGCGGCCTCTCTGCAGATCTCTCCCCGCGTCTGCCAGCCCGCCTCATCGCATCCTCCGCTGTGTCTGGGTACCACCAGCGCTCCGCATTCTGTCTACATGACACTGTACATCAAAGCCATCATTACGTGAGTCACTTTGATCAGGCTTTTTCTTTTTTTTCTTTTTAACCTTTACGGCCAGCAGAGGGACTGAAATAATCGACGTGTTGGTCGGAGAAGTGGCGCGTCTATGCACCTCACCGCCCCGGAAAGGACTTCTCATTACTGAGAGCTGGATATGCAGAGATTAACGTGAAAAAATGGATCTAATTGTCGTTTTTTGGGGGCTTCTGACGCTGATTGTCGAAGATATACGTTGCCAAGGAGTGTATGGTAAGTCAATGCAATGAAGCGCACTGAAACCATGTGATGGTGACCTTGTAAAACAGCAGTTTTTATGCGTTCTCAGTCGCATCACAAGGTCCTATAATAATGATAATCTGTTTCTTGAAGTAG
The DNA here is from genome assembly GCA_006937955.1 of Pachypanchax playfairii. Classification (NCBI taxonomy): domain Eukaryota; kingdom Metazoa; phylum Chordata; class Actinopteri; order Cyprinodontiformes; family Aplocheilidae; genus Pachypanchax; species Pachypanchax playfairii. The sequence continues at coordinate 1,845,665 of SSNP01000039.1, read as the reverse complement.
ACATGCAGCACCAACGCGTGTGCGGGGCTGACACGCCATCAGAAAGCTCTATTTGAGAGAAGGGGGCTCTCGGAATGTAACCCTCAGGTTATACAGCAAATCGTGTGTGTAGCCAATCATGCACAGCTCCTTTTTCATCCAATCCATCACTCTGCATGGTCGGTGAGCAGGCTAAATTTAGTAGGTTACATTTATGTGTTATTACAGTGGAACCTGCTTGATTTTCCCTGAAGCCTTCAGACTGTTTGACTTGTCCACATCTATTTTGATTGTTATAATTCAAAAGGTTGATGTGACACTTCAGTTGGCTAAAATACCATTTTTAGAAGTCATCATAAGGGAAGTAATCTGTTGAGCAGTGGCACTTGGTATTCATAGTAAGGAGTGACTATCTGCCTACCTCCTCCTCATGTCTGCATGTATAAATTGCTGAAATCCCTCGCATCTATTTTAGCTTATTGGTCATATATTATACAGACCTGTTGCAGAAAATAACATCCTTGATCCTTAAACAGACCCAAAACTACCAGAACATGATATCATGAACTTTAAAGCGCCACAAAAAGCAATTTGTAGCAACATGTTGCATAAAACTGTCTGGGGGCACATTTTTTATATATTCTCTTGTTCTGTAACTGTAAGTCTCTTCTGTAAAATCCTCATCTGTTGTTGCTTAAATTCCACTACTCTCACAACCACATGCTCACCAGTGAGCACAAATTCCTATCTCTGCCTGAGCAACCTGTGGCAAAAATGATATCCGATACAAGTCATCATCATCACAGCAGCAGCTGCTGCATCAGCAGCTGCAGGAGAATCAAGATTCACCAGGACTGTAAGATGGAGAAACCCTGATGTCTCGATCTGTCAGTGTTAACAGCAGCTCTGACCAAAGCAAAAAGGGCTGCACGGAAACAGTGAGGTCAGTGAGAATGTGGGATTGTGTGTTGCCAAGCACTGAGAAGATCTTTGTCGATTGCGTGTCGCAAGAAAGGTTAGTGTGAGCATGACGGGAGCAGTAGCGCAGCTGAATCTAACCAATGATGCGCCACAATATTATCTTTTCTTTTCTTCTAGTGGTAGAAGGTTTAATAAGAGAACAGATGCAAACCAGTGCCAGGGTCTCTCATGCGTTTTGTTGAGGCTGCTTCATTTCTCCCATTTCAATGTAACTGTCAGTTTTATATTAGACATTGAATGAAATGGGATTTTTAGGTAAAGCTTTGAATAATTTAGAGAATGTGCGCCAGTATTTTTAAAAAAGATATTTCCACTAACTTACATTTTCAGTATTGATCTAGTCAGGCAAGTTCCAGGACAGCTTTAGTCAATAAACCAATCAGATTGCAGTAGCTGTGGTACCCACCAACCTGTATGGCTCACATAGAAACAGGTGTGCACAGACACAGAGTCAGTGTAGACTGCAATCATTGAAGCTATTTGTTTTAGAAGAACACACATCTGTGGCAAATTAAAATAATAATGCAGATTTTTTACATCACCGGTTTGTATTGCAACATCCAGTAAATGGCATTAAGATCTTATGGATTTCTTATTAATATGAGCTCATAAGACAATGTTCTTATAATTTGAAATTTAATTAAAAAAGGGCAATAAAGTATATTTGTCAATTTATTTTTTTTAAATGTTTTACCAAAACAAGACATAAAATTTTAAATGAAACACATTTTGTTTACTATTTTGTGCACTGTACAATCAAGTCCTTACACTTATCAACATGGATAAAAGGACATAGAGGTTTCTGATTTATTTACAAAGATTTCTGATCTTTGGACATTCGGCCTTCAAAATAAGACACTATCTTTTCAAAATAATAGTACTATCACAGCACTGAAGATCGTTTGATACCCAGTTTGGACCTTTATGCATAGGATAGTGTTGCATGCCTGGAATATGCTCTGTAATAAATGACATACTTTATTTTTAGAAAGTTAGACATGTAGAACAGAAAGGTCTTGGGCGTGTAATACATTCTCTAAATGGACTAAATTGTATTTGAGTCAGTTAATGCTAAATTGGGTTTTTGGTTGTTTTGCATCTAAATATTTAAAGCCAGATCACATGAGGACACAATAATTTATATTTCAAGAAAACAAGATTCACATTAGTCTATAAATTAAATCAAATACATTTCACCTCATCACTTCTATGTAAGCAAATTCCTAATGTTATGTATTAAACCTGAGGTCAGCACTTCTAATCAGTCATTACCATCTCAAGAGATCCTTCATCTTACTTCAGTCACATTTACTAATTCAGTCTCTCAACATGCGCTACACACATTTAGAGCTGGCTGACAGGACACTAAACATCACATGTTCATCAGTTAAAAGCTGTTTATCCTCGTTTAAGCAAGCTGTCCATTCCATGGTGTGCGTGTGTGCAGAGGAAGATGCCGGCTGATTAGAAGCGATCATACCTCTTAATGCTTGACGTGGTGTTTCAGAGTGGTATGTGTAGACTAATGGGGGGACAGGGTGGGGTGGGGTGGAGCAGATGGAGCTGTTTGGGATGTTAAGTCAGTGTTTTGCATGTATGTTGTGCAGCATGAAGATTCCCCCAGAGCACAGCTACTTCCTCTTTTAGCTACAATTTGTTCATTTTCTACAGAATTGGTGCTTTTTCCAGTTTTTCACAGCTTCAGAAGAGCATTTCTGGTCCAGGATTTATAACAGATGTACAAAACTGTCATGAAACGGATCGAATATTCTAACACTGCAATTATACTGCAAAATCAGCTGGTATTAATATCCTGCATCTGTCACTAATCAGTTACTGGGATGCTTTATTATGAAATTGACCTGAGATCACCAAAGGAGATATTTTAATTATACAGCGTAAAAATGTGACTATCTGGTAGGGAAATCTTTGTTCACTGTGGGTAATCAGTTCTTTTCTGTAAGCTGACACGTCTCCACACGTCTGCTCAGACCTTTGTGACAGTGATCAGAAGTTTTTAATCTCCTGAAATGGCAGAAAAAGCTTCGACTTCATCTGCAACAAAGGTGCTTTTCCAAAGATAAACATGGGCTTTACATGTCAGCTTTTTTAATGAAATGCTTTTGTTTTAAATGAAACAGCAAGAAAATAGAAGCCTATCAGCCAGTTTTATTACAACTGTAAGGTCAGTAAAGTTATTAATCATGAAGATTAAAGCTGGACGGTATTTTTGAAGCGTGCAGTGCAGTGAGCTAAATGCAACAAGCATTACAGCATCATCTTTATTAAATATTTTAATGACTAGTTGGAAACTTACTGATTAGTTTTTATATTGTGCAGTTGCAGTAATAAGCATTATTATTTCATTTCAGGCGGCAAATGCTGTAAATAAATTGTTCAAGCTGTTAGTGAACTGTATGAATCCACCTAATGCTCCAGAACAATCTGTAACAAACTTTTATTACTCTTATTTAATAGTTTTTCTTCACTAAAATGAACAAAAATTTGAACAATCCACCATTTTGGTGGATTTTTTAAAGCTTTTAGCTGAGACCAAATTCTTCATTGAAAATCTGGATTTTTTAAATTCTCCAAATTTACTAAATTTTTCTTCTTACTCTCATTATTTCCTGCTGCATCCTTCCACACAGCATCTTATAGAGCTGTTTTGAGAACTATATTTGCACATCTTCTTTTCAGTGAATTAATGAATGATGAAGCTAACAGCTCCTTAGAAAACTATGAAACTTAAGCTACAACCAGAAGAACGTTATGCAAATTCCGCAAGCTGGAAGTGTCCTGATTTAACCAAAGGTCAACAGGTTAAAGTCTGCACACAGATATTTAAATCTTTACATGCTCAAACACGAGTACCTTTTCATTCAAATAATGTGTAAACTGCAGCAAAGACCTGTATGTGCCTCATGTTTATACACACATCTCCAGGGAGGCTGTCTGAATGAAAAAAATCTATTGACAAGGTTCAGAAGTCAACATTCATTATTGATAGTTGCAAAACATTTTTGTGCACATTGTCTTGCCTCCCAGTGGATTCTCAGAAGGTCTGACATGTTGGGTGAATGAATTCTGTTGAACAGGTGAAAGACAGCATGACTTAATAATATAAGAAGGAAAGACACAATGTTCTTTTTTATATATTTTTTCCCCACAGCTAATTACGTTTTAATAGAAGTCTTTCATAATGTCATTTTGTGGCATTTGGAGCATCTCCCATCTTTTCCTGCTTTGCTTTCTAAATTGACACATGAGCAGATGGGTGAGACATTTAGCAGAAATTAGATTTTTCACTGGTTATTTTTATCCTCGGGCCTCACTCGATGCCATCAACATCGACTAAATGGTGATATCATGATGTGGTAATGAAGAAATCCCATACCAGTGTGTTAAGAGTGCTGCCACAGTCATTAAAGGAAATTGATGAAGGCTAGTCATCCCTCCATGACCGCAGGCCAGATAGAGAGAGTTGACGCTAAAGTACAACATCTGCTCCTCTCTTTCATTTCCCCCTATATCACCCTGTTTTCTTTGCTCTCTTTCATCTGTTCTTTAGGAGATTATTCCATTATGTGGAACCCTCATCATCTTCACGTTGTTTTCCAGAGATCCAAGACAAAATCAAAAGAGTATTTTATGTGTTATGGCAGTGACAGCTAAAAGCCTTTGAATGATAAAATCAAAAAGCTACAATAGAACATGACTCCTATGATTGCGCAGAAATTGTTTTGTGCTTGTTGCTTTTCCTGGAGACATACCGACTTCGCTATGCTCTCTTTGCATCAAAGTCAGCCAGAGTCAACCTCCATGGGATGCTCAGATGTCCCTGATCTCATTTGTGTTGTGCAACTGAAGAGAAAAAAAGTTACTGCACCCCCCCCCAACACATCCCACTTCTTTTTCACTGTCTTTCCCCTTCTGTCTCCCGCTCCCTCTCGTTTGCATTGAAGTCCAAGCAATTGCTGAGGTTTCTTTTCATGAGCCCCAGTTCAGACGCTTTGGCTTCTAAGCTATGCAAATGCATTCTGCCAGTGAAACTAAAGCCATCTTTGTTGGCTCTCAGAGGCCTCCTCCACAGAGTCCTTCATCATTCCCTTGGATCGGGACCCTTACATTTCCCCACCGTAATAAGACCACGGATAACTCTGTCTCTCCTCCTCCTGCTCAAAGTTCCCATTTCCTTGCCTGTCTTTTCCCTGCTTGTCTCTTCTTCCATCCTCCTCAGGGAGCAGCGGACGGATGTCTGCAGCTTCTCTCAGAGCCAAATGAAGATATACAGCTAGATATTTGTTGCGGTGGAACATTCTACCTAGCACCTCGAGGATTACTTTGTACCCCCAAGATGGGGCTTCAGATAGCACAGGTGTAATCACTTTGAATATCAGTTCTCTTTGGAGCTAGTCCTCTGAGACTGGCACTGACTTTACACTGCAGAGATGCTGTTTGAACTTGGAGTCGAACACACACTCCTGCTGTGTTTAACAATAGCTGGGCAATCACTGACAGTTTAACTTCAGTACTCCAGTGTGTTTAAGACTTTTTAAAATAATTTTGTTTGTAATCTCTACAAGATAAGAATTAAATTATCTCTCTATCAACTGACTCAGCCATGCCTGTGGGTGACCTTTTAATTGCCATAAACGTAAGCAACAAACAATAAGAGGTCATAAATGTATCGTTCATAAACACTGAACACATCACACCCTATGATGCAAGATTATTTCATTTGACCCTTCTTCCTAGTAAAGACTTGTGTTTTTTATATTTCCCTGTCAGTGTTGAGCTAACCCCAGTGACACCAATACGACAGTCAATTTTTCACACGTATAAGCTCTTATGTAAATCTGAGTGCATCTTTTTGACATGCTGCTTAGCTTTGGACTAAAAGGTTGTGTTATGGTTGTGTTTTTGTGGCAGCTGCACTGACAAGATGCCACTCTCGGATTCACCCTCTTTCTGTCCCCTCAGGCTATTTTAGTTTGGTAGCAGGCAAATTACAAACTTGAGCTGTAATCTTGATGCTAGTACAACAGCAGGGTATTCTAACAGCAATATAAACCACATTGTCAATTATTAAAATACATTTTAAAAAATGTATCAGCTTAGCTACATGAGCTAGTAATTAGCTTGATTTCTGCCTTTGGCTAACTGGCAAGTAAGATGGATAGATGGTCCAGGCACAAATGTGTCTGATTTAGATGGTAAATGTTCAAACAGCAGGTCAATGAAGATATGTGCATTAAAAAAATAGGAAAGAAACCATTTTCAACCTTTCATTGGACAAATGTATCCATGGAAACCTTTTGAAAGAAAATGCATTAGCATTAAAGGAACATATAAGACAAAAAATGTAATTGGCCACAGATTAGGTAATTATTTTGACCCTATAAAACTAAATATATTTTACATGCCTATATCTAAGAACTCTATCTCTTAAACAGGATAATGTTCCATTGAAACATATTGTAAAGGAGCTGCACGGTGGTGCTGTTGATAGCACTGTTGCTTTGCTCCATGAAGACCATGGTTTCCTCACACATACCCATAAATATGCCTGATAGGTTAAATGGCAACTTCAAATTGGCCCTAGGTGTGTGTGCACGTGTGGATATGGTTGTCAGTTTCTGTGAACCAGTGGTGGACTGGAGACCTGTCCAGGTGCAACACCGCCTTGTGCCCAATGACCATTGCAGATATTCACCAGCTCCACATGACCCTGAACAGAAACAAAACAGTATAGAAAATAACTGACCTATACGTAAAGAATCTGCTACATGTCTCCCTCTGGTGGAGGGTTTAGGTAGTATAGAAGATAAGTGCCAATTTTTAACCATATTCACCTAGTAGAATAGTTTGATATTATTGGATATTAAAATATTTATATTAGTTTTATTAAAATTATTTTTTCAGTAATTAAAAAAAGTATTCTTTTCACTATTAATTCATGTATTAGACTTTAAAGGATTAACAAGTACATTTTCATTAGCCTCGAATTTTTGCATCTTTAAAAAAACAAGTTTCCATTTTTTTCCACATAAAACCTGAGACTCAAAGTCCTGCGCAGTGATGAGGAATGAGCCATTTTTCTGTTTAGATATCAAAATATTTTTATATTTTAGAGGTAATCTTGAATAGCTTCTGATTTCCTTTTGCAGATATCATAAAAAGCTGTAATACCTTCCTCCATGTGAGGATTTGGATGAGGTTAGTTACACAGTTTACCTCTGGATCATTCAATGCTAAATCCAAGCTGTGGACCAAAGAAGCTTATTGTAAATTGGTTGGCTGCTTGAACTGTTAAGCCCACATCCCCAAACCCTGATCTGCTTGTCCCCCTGTATATAGTGGAGAGGACAAAAAGCCATGCTGCTAATGATCTTGTAGTTATTCATTCATTAAGTCCTTTTTGGCCCAATGACTCAACCAACCTTGTATCCTCATTTGTTTAGTGAATCTCTACTTTTAATGAAGTCCCTTGTGGCTTCTAACCTGCAGAGGTGGTNTTGCACTGAACCGGAGCAAAATTTTCATTAAATCATATACAAAGTCATTGTGTTTCCAGGATGTTTGTTGACATTTTTTAACATTTGCTTAGACTCAAAGTCAAGTCATAAATAGATTCTGGAGGTCAAAAGCTACTGTTGTCTCAAACATATATTTAAAGGTCCTGTATCATGCAAAATCCATTTTGTGGAGCTTTTAAACATGTTGTGTTTTTTTTTTTCTTATTAAACCTCCCCCCAAGTGTTTTTTTGGTTTAATCCATGCATTTCTCAGTAATCTTCCTGAATCCTGCGCTCTGAGCAGCTGCTCCACTCTCTCCTGGAAAACGACTGACTGTAACATAGTGATGTCACAATGTTACACCAGGACCTGCCCAGTGTGTCCGCGCTGCCCCTACAGATTAAACACACACATCCTGAGCTGTGAGAGTCTGAAGCAAGAAGTACCACCGTTTGTAGTATTTTACTTTCTAAACATGTCTCAGTGAAAATGTGCATTTGGCTGTGAGAATTACAGGAATTTGTTCACCATTTTATTCAGGCAGCTGGAGAGGCAGCACTCATGAGGAGGGGGCCTGGGGGAGAGATGAGATTTCAGGCAAACCAATTGTTTTACTTCCTGGTCAGAGAATAACTCGAGAATATAAGTTATATTTTAGGACAAATGAAGACTATATAACACCAAAGGTAAGATTTTATCATATATGTGTCTATAACAGATGTTGACAGCTGTAAAATAGCAGGATACAGGACCTTTAACAAAGTAAAATCAAAACTAATGAACATAATTTTTTGTCACCTCACATTGCATTGTGTTTTAAGGAACAAAATGGGCCAACAGTACTGGTGCAGTTGTGCCATGATTTGTGACAGAAAGTAGATAAAACTCCCTTTGATATGACATTGTTCATCCTTTCCCAGAAGGTGCTAGTCTGCTGATAGAAACTGGAGGGGACATGATGTGATGATGGTGGAGTTAGAAGTCCTGCAGTTGGCAAACATACTTTATGCGTGATCTAAACAGATCAAAGTACTTATTTTTGTCCATTTTCTCTGGAAATTGTTGCATTATTGACCTTTACTTATGATGGGTGTTAGTGACTCTACTGTTGTTTGGCCCTGATGTGATTGAAAATGCGACAAAGCTTAGAGTTAGATATAAAATTATAACATTACTCAGCTGCTTCTAGTTCCTGTTCTTGGAATCTACTTGTACATCAGTCAAAATCACATCAATCAACTGAAAATAAAACACTGTAATTTACTGTAAAAGCACATAAATCCATGAATGCCCTATTAAAAAGATCTTGGCTCTTGACAAGTTTGGCAAATTTAGTTTACTTAAGAACATTTGAAAGGTTTGCGTCTGATATCTGGAGCACGCTGCCACTCAGTCGCTCAGTTTTACATTTTCTGCATCAACATTTCCCCACAGTGAAGCTAAAGAGTTGCTTACATGTCATTATTAACAATGTGTGTTTGCTAAAATCCTGCTCTGGGAATGACTTGTTTTATCACACCCCCTCATGTCCCCTGTATTTTATGCGTCGCACAGGAGCTACAGTCATGCATTCATAATATTTTTTCATGTATGATTTACAGTTTGGCTGGCTTGTAAATCTCTATGTTCACTCTGTTTTTATTGCTGTACATAAATGGATATATAAGGCTAGATACAGGGAGCAAAGACTGCCTGCTGTTTGTGCTGCATGCTGATAAAAGCAGAAGAAAATCCCTTTCGACAGGTCTTGAATTTCTAAATAAAGAACAGAAAAATGTATGCTCCATGTGAAGGGGAGAAAAAAGTTTATTTTATCTGGTTTATTACTAATAATTCATTTGGAATTTTATTACAAACTCTCATGACTTGTTGAAATAAGAGTTTGAAATCACACAAACCACAAAGCGGGTCTAGCACAGCCTATGTTTTTCTGATGGCAGATTTTGAATGTGCATTTTAAAAACATATAAATGTTCTGACCTCATCAAATGATAATTCTTTTAATGAACAGCAGATCTGACTGCTGCGATGCTGTTTTATTACGTCTGCTGCATGTCTTAATCTCGTTCTATCATTTCCATGATTGGCATCACTTCAGATCCCTGGGAATTATACATGCGAACCAGCTTCAAAGTGACGCAAACGATGAAAGGGTCTCATTGAATATGAATGCCTTCCCCTGTCTTCTTGCGCTGCTTTCAGTCGATTGAATTGTCTTAGCTAAGCCAAACTGGCAGGACCCACTTTTTGCAGATGTGAAGTACAAATCACTCAGCGGTCCCCACAGGTAGCTGTCAAAAAGCAACAGGGCGCCTTTTAGCAATACTGTAAAAAAACAAAAAAAAAAGTGCGGTAGGTGAGGATCAGTACGTTGTGGCATCCACAAGAGGCTAATGCCAACCTTCAACTCTGTCACTTCAGCCCACACAGGCATCCTAAGTGCTGCTCCTGTGAAGTGATGTCTGTTGTCATGGTGACAGTATGTGAGCCTGGCATTGCACGTCCTCTGACTTCCCTGTTCCCTCCTTTTGCTGCCTACCCACTCGCTCATTCTCTCCTTTCCCCTCTTGCGCTGGCAGATCAGTCGCTGAAACAAATGTGAAGTGATTGCAGAAGCGAAAAGCTCCCTCGCAGCAGCATCACAATTGTGCACGAGAGAAGACGGGATCTGCGTGTAGGAGAGGCCGTGGGAGAGAGGGAGGGAGGGAGGTGGGCTAGCGAGGGTGTGGGCGCGTGTGGAAGGTTTGGGCTGAATGTGTCTCTTTAAAAATCACCACCATTTCTTTACTGCGAGGCAACTGCAGGAAGGGGGCCTCACTTATCATTGCAGCAAATAACGTTTAAGCTTTTCTGACAAGCAGGAACGGTGGCGAAGTAAACGTGTTGACAGTGATGCCTTCAGTGGTCTCCAGCGTCCAAACCGGTGCCAGACACACAGCAGGGGGTGAGGAAATCTAGTAGGGGGGTCACATAGGGATGCCCTTAACTAACCAATGCTACAGAATTGAGTTTTTCCTTCCAAACCGCAGGTGGTAGTTGGAAGAGATTTTTTTTTCCAAACACAGATGAACACGTACTTTGCCGTGAATGTGGGCGGATGCTTCCTCATTTTCCATGCGCCTGTGAGCTTTTCTCATCTATCTGGGGAAACACTTTGCTGAGTATTAATTTACCAACATGATTTATAGCCACAGTCACATATCAGCCCATCTGAGCAGGACTCATCCTGGAGCGTGCCTCAAAAGCACTAAAGAACATGATGCAGTAATTTGGTGCACTTACCACCTCCTACCTTCTGTAAAAGAACATGCAACTGTTTGTTAAGCCCACTTTTATATTATTTAGCTTGCAGTTCATGCCCAAATAGCTTTTAAAAACCTCATTCTTCTAACTGAAATTTGCAGTGTAGTAAGTAATCTCTTTAGTGTCATGCTCTCTTCATCTCCGGTACACCCCAGAGGCTGTTACACCCATGGGAATAACCTCAAGCTGTGTACTGTCAGTTAATGGCTTCTTATAGTAAAGCAAGCACAGTTATCTGAAGCAGGCAAAGTACCTCTCCACTGAGCTAAATCTCAGCGGAGAAGGAAGACTATCGAAATTTAATGCAGATCTCTCTCTTAGTTCTCACCCAGTTCTTAATGTCTGCCATCTTCCCTCATCTTTATTCAAGCTGCTGCAGCAAAAAGCTTCTGCTGTTTTAGAAGCTGTAATACCTTGAAGAATTTTTCCTCTTTGTAGATGTTTAGAGCCACAGATTCTCTGCCAACAGGATTCTAGAATGAAGTTCATTCCTGATATCACGATCATCTTATGACATTTGAGACAAATACCTTCAAGTCATTGAAATCAGGATTCCTCAGGAATAAGCAACTTCAAAGAATGTTAATGTGCAACGTTTAGTTTGGGAAATTGTTTTACTGACTGCAAGAGCTGCACAGGATACAGCAAGCAAACATCTTACATCATCTTTTCTTTTCTACCTGACTAACGTCAGCCATGTCTGGCTGATTCTGTTCCTGCTTCTCAACACTGCTGACAGCGCTGGTTCAAAGCAATGTGAAGAATGAGCTACTGCTGAACTGAAAGCACAACTGTTGTCTGTTTTCTCCTTTCAAATAAAGTTAGAGAGAAGTCTTGGACAAGCAACGACAACAAGAAATTTTCAGCAATCATTAAGACAGAAGCCTGTTTTTAATAAATCAATTTAATTCTTTTATCAGTAGACAGACAAACTGATCAGACTGTCCAAAATTAGATTGTGGGAGGACTTTGTAGATTCCAGGAATGGAACATTTCTTTTTCTGATTCATAATTATGACTCATAAAACCCAAAACCTGAAATTTGGCTTCTTTACCAGAGTCTCCACACAGTCTAGACTGCTCACTCAGAAATTCAATTATTCGACCTTCAGTTATCAGCTGTCCAGTTTAGTCTTTTGACCCAGTCTATGTTTGTTAGCTCAGCGTGAGGTGTGCTTGATTTGGCTCATTTTCGCCTGGCCTCAACGAGGCTCACATTATGCATTCATGGCACAGATTTCTTCCCCTATGAGCCATCCTCTTTGGTTTTTTTATTGAAACCAGATGTTATTATCGGATTGGCAGATAAAATAATTACGTCTCACTTCAAGTAACACAAGCTTTGCTAAATTTAATGCTCTGCTCATAAACACAAGTCAAATTACTGAATAATTCAGAATGACTTCTGCGTGGTAAAATCACATTATACTGTATGCAGTGTGCATTCAGCTTGGAAATATAATGCTGTTCCACTGGGAATTTATTTAAATCATTATATATTGTAATACTGGTATCTAATGTGTCACTTAGTGAGATGAAATCATGACATACAAGACAATAAATTTAGTACCCGACAGATGAATCACATACGTTTATATCAATATCGTTTTCTTTTGGTTGACACCAAATATCTTGAAGCTGTATCTTTCACCAGTAGTTAAAATATCTAACTAAAAAGGATTTTTATGGTTAGAGATGCATTCATTACAGTTTCCGTCTTCAACGTTAGCAGTTTGAACCATCAAACTTGAATTTTGGCCTATCAGTATTTCTAATTCTAACAACATCCAAATCTCCTTCATTTTTAACTGATCTAAACATTTGATTTGTCTGTTTGATCACAAAAAATGCTTACAATAAAAAACAACAAAATCATATTCAGTTTCTCTGGACATCAAATCAGAAATAATGGGGTAATTGGACTCAAATTGTTTCATGGTTTAGTGTTTAATCTGTTATTTATTTTACTGTCTTTTTATGATAAATAACAACCTTCAGCCTGTATGTTACTAAGCAGCAGACATATCTCCATAAATCCAATTTATTTGATTAATTTTCTAAATCTCTTGTGGTTGAAGCCTGCACACAGAAGAAGTGCTATAAGCACTTCAAATCAGTAATGGACTGAAAAACATTGTGAGTGTTTAGTTCTGGTGCATTCAAGGACCTGGGAAAAAAAAGACTTTTGAGTGTCAGGTCCTTAAGTTACACCTGCCATGTCATATTCATCCAGGTGGCAACTTTGAATAAAATATTTGTTGGAGCTCTTGGTTTTTATGTTTTTGTGGAGCAGAAAGATTTCTTAACCATAACTTAGTTTTTAGCTAAAAGCAAGACTCAGCATGAGTTGTATATGTCAGACTCAATTTTGACAAGTTTGACTAAATTATGTACATCAGTAGTGTATTCACAATTATCTGAGGCATACTTTGTGGGTGGTATACCGGTTTGTACCGAAAACCAATGTTTATTTTGGCGATGATACAAATTTTTCACACGCAGCTATACCGGTGAATAGCAAAGACAATACCTGGAACGCTGGCAGAGGGAACATGTTGCTGCGGGGACCGATTTCAGTGCTACCACGCGTGAAAAATAATTTTTTGAATTAAGAATGGGGGCTGGCGGAGGCTGTAAGAGCGACTCACAGGTTACTGACCCAGAACAACTTATTCCAAAAAGAGGAGCCATGTCTGAAGTATGGAATTTCTTCTACTTCAAAAAGTCAGACTTCATTTGCGGTAGCCGGCAGTAGTAATACCAGCAATTTAACTTAATTATTACCCCCTACTGGCAATCATATTTTGAAGAAGCTGTGCAACAAAAACATGGTACTGTGCATATGACAGTAAAATGGGTCTGGGATTAGTTGCTACCTTGGGGGTACTGGTACCTAGATCCGGAAGCATAGAATGTTTAAGAGGAGTGTAAGTATGTCCATGCTGGTGTGTATGGTAGAGTTTGCATATGTGTGCATGAGGGTGGGAATGTATGATTGTGTGTGTGTATGACTGTTTGTGCATGTATGTCTGTCTTTGTCTATGTGTCAGGGTGGGTCTCAGACTACCCCTCTGTCTAACAATATCTTATGCCCCTTTATTAGGGCCTATCTCCCCCCACCAAGCTCCCCACCGCTTACTAGTTCCCCCACCAGCTCGTGCACTGGGAGTTTCTAGAGTTTGGGGCTGGGTGCTTGTGGTGTGTACTGGCCTGCTCCTGGTGGCTGGCTGGTGGGCTGAGCACTTCCTGGCTCCGTCATATACCTGCTTGGGGGGGCTGCCCTTGGGTCTTGGACTTCGGATCTGCGTCCCAGGGTGCTTGAGGGTGGCTGGCTGCCAGCGGGCCTGTGGGATTGTCGCCACAGCTCCCTGGGGTGCCTGTACTGCGGTTGCAGTTACTGGGGGTTGCTTATGGTCTTGTCTGGAATGGGGCTTTAATTGCTCCTGCGGTGGCCTGCCTAGGCTCGGCTGCTTGGGGTGTCCCTTGGGCTTGGGTTAACTTTGTGGTCTGCTTAGGGGTCTGGGGGCCGGGGCTTTTCACACCCACTGTCAAACAATTTTATGAAGAAACCTTATGGTCAGATGTTCAAGGATGCTCACTGACCTGGGCTGCAGCTGCAACTGGGGATGTTGTGTTAAGCAGTGCCATTATTCGTTTGTGTCCACAATGACATTACCAGTGTTTAAATGTAGATGTTGGTCGATGCTGTGGTGTCTCTGCTCTTGTTTTTGTCTCTCAGCAGGTGTTGAAGCAGATTTCTCTCTCTCCCACATTCTCTCCTACCTATATTATTTCTTTCTTTCTTTTTTTCCCTTCTTTTTTTCTCCTTTGCCATGTCCGTTGATTCAAAAAGTTGTAATAAACAAAAATAACATCTAAATAAAATCACAATAAATTAAAGTCAAAAGATGAACATTGCAGTGATTGCTGCATGCTGAGTTTATGAGAATAAATCTGTCAGACATTTCTATGCATGCGGACATCAATTCAGACTGCTTTATTGGCAGACAGGACATGGTTAAAAAAAAGGGCTAAAATACCATCAAATACCGTAAAACTGATAGAATTTAGAACAAATCAGTGCTATGAAAATTTTGCCATACTTTATCAGCTTTATCAGAAATTTAAAGTGAACACCTTTAATGTCGCTTTCATTTTGGTTTTCACGTTAACCAATGAGGCCGGATACAAAAGGAAAACAACCACAAATAAAAACTTGACTACCAAATAAGAAATAAATCCAGAAAGTTTCTTTAGGGTGAAGCTTGTCATTAGTGTAACATTGTCTGCAGTGTGATGTGTAAAACATTACCAGACACATATCAATCTGCTTTAATAATGGAAAAAATATGCTTTGTGCCATTTTAATGCATTAACAGAAAGGACAAATTTGTTTAAATAAAATGGACCACAACATTTATTTAGTGTTATCATGTGGTGAAGTGGGATTTCTCACCATGAAATAATACAATTTCCAACCTGAATAAGTGAAAAACTTCCCAAAACATCAATCTCAGCATATTGTGTTTTAAATGAGTAGCAGGTTTGCTTTATCATATTTCAGTTGGTTAAAGCAGCACCATGGTGTTATTAAAGTTTTTTGTAGACTTAATAAAATGGCAAAAATCTACATTTTGCTACAGAGAAAAAAAAGACGAGTTAAAAGTTGCTTTTGAGATGCACCGGCCTCAAATCTGGGTTCATCAAACAGACCCATGCAAATCCAGTTATAGCAGCTCTGAAAGCATCAGTAATGCTCTCCAAAGAGGTGGAACTTGAATGGAATTTTCCATATTGCTATCAATATTTATATGACAAATAATCAACACATGCTGATAATATTCATGAATTCTGCGGTGACTGATGCAGCAGACAGAGAGAAAAATCTGGCTTCATCTTCCCGCCCCCCCTGTGGTGAAAACCTTCAGTCGTGGGTGTCTTACATGTTGATATATGTGTGGGTGGACCTGTGTGATTGTGAATATCTGCGTGTTTGTGTGTGCATTCCCCAGGGATCCCTGTGATGCTACCAAGGTAATTGGATGTGCGACGCCCACCAAAAATCCCCTTTAGCCCTGGGCAAGAGCTCTTTCAATCCCAGCATGCCTCCATGGAAAGCACAACCCAAAGGAAGGCTTATTCTTTCAACTGGCAAGCATCAAATGGTTCCCTGTTCTCTCCATCAGAGCCTTCATCTCTTCGCTCTGCTGGGGTATCAGAAGGGAGCCCATTAGCGTGTAATGACTTGACCCTAAATATGCAGGCAGGAACATACAGCCCAGTATTCATCCACAGTTTGTTACAGTTCTCCCAGATCATGCAATCAAATAACAAATTCTGGTATTGGTGCTGGTTCTTCACTGTCTGTTATCAGGGGAAGACTGGGTAGCCAGTTGTTTAAATTGATTTGGTTTGTTTCTTAGGGAAGAAGGATTTGGAGTTAAGTGACCCTGATGCAGCTCAGCTAAGATCTGACAGAACTCAACTAGAGTCTCTCAAAACTTTGGAGACAAAAATGTTGCAATCTCACTCTTGAGCATTATAAAGCAGGCCTGTATGGTATTAGATTATCATACTAAATTACTATGCTGAGATAAGCTGCTGTTTATTTATTTAAAAGAATATGATGTAGTGTGACGCTGCACGGTGAAACAGTGGGTAAGGTCATGGGTTCAAACCCAGGGTGGGACCTTTTGCATGAAGTTTGCATGTTCTTCCCGCGCATGTGTGGGTTTTCTCCGGGTTCCTCCCACAGACCAAAAATATGCTTGAGGTAATTAGCAGCTCTAAATTGTCCCTCAGTGTGTGTGTGTGTGAGAGTGGTTGTCTGTCTATATGTGGCCCTGTAATGGACTGGCAACCTGTCCAGGTGTGACCCCACCTCCCACCCAATGACCTCTGGAGACACTAGCTCCCCATGAACTTGAACAGGAATAAGCAGGCGTGTATGTATGTATGTATGTATGTATGTATGTATGTATGTATGTATGTATGTATGTATGTATGTATGTATGTATGTATGTATGTATGTATGTATGGATGGATGTATGGATGTATGGATGGAGTGTGGACAGGTTGTCAGTCCATCAGAGCCACGTGTACTAACAAACAACCCTGCATGCACACTTAGACCAACAATTTCTGTTGTTATTTTTATTTCTGACATTCTCCATAACTGTTCTACGGTTAATGTTATTTGTTAGCATCTTTCATAAATAAAATCTTTACTGTAGCGGATAGTGTTGTTGCCTTGCAGTGAGGAGATCCTGGGTTCGAAACCGTACTGGGACCTTTCTGCATGGAGTTTGCTTGTTCTCTTCCAACAGACCAAAAATATGCATGGCATATCTAAATTGTCCCTCTGTGTGAGCATGTGTGTGAATGATTGTCTGTCCATATGTCAATTTTGATGGCCTCTCACCCAAAGACCTCTGGAGACCAGCTCCCTGCGACCCTGAACAGGAACAAGCAGGTATTTACTGTTTTCTATGAAGTTACTCCTTCATTCTCAAGGGAAGTCTTCAGCCCCCACATCCCAAATAAAGATCTGATAAAGGTATAAAAACAATATTGAATACACTGGTTATGTAGAGGTGTGTTTCTGTGGACAGGTTATGATGTGACCGTATCTTATCTGCAGTAAACAGCAGCCAGAATGAACTTGCAGAATCAGGAAGACATTTTGATCGAAGAGTCAAACAGCAAATCAGACAAAGCTGTTCCAAAGCAGATTGTACGTAGTCATAAAGAAAATCCTGAAAACTCTAAAAATGTTTTCTTATAGTTGGAGTCAGTTTTTTCGTTGCTCAGTTGTCAGTTTAAATGTAAAGAAATGTTCACTTTAGAAAAGAGATTTGACAATAACTGTTCTCAGTTATTAAAAACAAGCATAAACCTTTTTACGTTCTGTCCGAATACATAAAGATGACGAAGCACATCCTGCTGAGACTATCACCATCTCTCCAACTAAAAGTGTCAGACAAGTGCATGTGTGCGTGCCATGTTTGTGCATGTGCCCGTGTGTAAATGTGTGTCTACAGGCATTTGTATGCATGAAGCTCTGCAGGCTCTCTCACTCCAGTGGTCTGACCTCCTGTTGAATCACACGAGCACTGGCAGAAAAAGAGAGCTCTTCCCTTCCTTTTTCCTTCCCCTCCTATTTATCCCTCTCCATTTATCTCTGGATATTTTCGTGACCTCCTTTTTTGAAGTTGCATAATACTCCGCTTGAGGTTTGAGGGGAAGGGCAGGGGGTGTAAAGCCAGTGGTGGCTGGAGGCAGGACACTGATCTAAACTGTGATGACAGCTCAGGCTTTCTCCCTCTCACCTCCTCCACGCTCTTGGGGGGAGGTGAAAGTGTGGTGACAGGAAGTAACCTTAAAGACGGTGGAGGATTTCGTCATTGCCATAAACTCAACTCACTCAGACAGAGACGGGTGAATAAAAGATCATTTTCTGACCATTCGATTTTTTAAACCACTCTGTTAGAAATGAAGTGTTTTCCGTTTCTCTGTATTTTGTCCTGCTTGTTCTGTCTCATGCTCGTGCAACCAAAACAAGAATGAAAAGGCGTCTGACTCATTCATTTCATCATTAAATAGCTTGGTGTACATGTTACGAGGTTATTTCCTGTAGCAGACGTAGGAGTGAGTAACATTTTTAACGTCATTAAAGTGCCAGGGGGGAACAGCTGTGGGATTTGCTCACTACAACGTGTGATGACATAATGTAATAAAACTCAAGAATATATAGCAAAAAAAGAATGGTCACTCATCAGCCTGCTGCAAAATGAGCCTTATATAAATCTTTCTAAGAAGCTGAAAAAGCTTTTAATTAGCTAATTAAATGATGCCTTTAGGAAAAATTTACACATGTATAAATTTTCTATTTCGACTTTCACATATACATTTTGTTTTTTAATAATTTTAAGACTTATATGTATTATATATTTAAAAATCACTGAAAGTAAATTCATAGAAATATGCATTTTTGGTTAAATATAAGAAATGAGGTTAATAAAACCTACTAATCTTGTGGTAATGACAAACATGAGCAAATCATTTGCTTCATTTTCTGCACTGATTTAGTCCTTTGCAGTGTTACGGGGAGATGGTGCCTGTATTCAGCCTCCACTGGACAAAAGGCTTAAAACACCCTGTGCACCCTGTTTCTTGTAACTTGTCATGCGCTGCACAAGTCACACAGGAACAGCAGCTGCAAAAAGTTGGTAAACTTTTTTACAAAAGTCAAGAAGGCACAATCATTGTAGATAATACATAAACTTAAAGAGGCCCTTCCATTAAAAACAGTTTTTCTGAGGTTTCTGTTGAATATTTTAGCTCCACGGGTGTTCTTATCTTCATAGTGGGTGTGAAAACAGGTCAACAACTTCTCTTTCAGTTTTAATCTCTCAAACTACGCAGGTGGCAATAAAACGAGAATGAAATAGAACCTCAGTTCTCCCGAGTTCAAACGGCCTGTATCTGTTTCATCACAACTCCTTTGTTCGTTAGTATTCATCAGCTCCTGCAGTTGAAACCACGCCTAGCATGCTGCTGGCTAAAAGCTGTTAGCATAAGATGTATCAAACAGGAAGAGACTATGTCTGCTGTTGCCATGCGCAGCGGGGCAGGAAACAGTATATCGTGCTCTCATAGGCTAGTGTGTTGGCCAATCTGAGTCCAGCAAATTCGAATAATGAATATTAATGAGATGCAGCCCGAAGCCTGACAGAACCAGACGAATTTTAACGCAGAGTGTTTGATAGGTCTGTTAATCAGTGTTTCCTGACGTTTTTTAGATATAAAACGTTTCATATTACAGGTTAATACTTAAGAAATAACCACAAAGTCCTGTGTGAATTTGTGTGAAATGGCCTCTTTAAAGTTAAAACAGATAAGCTGAAACTTTGCAGTTACATCATTGTATAGTATACTTCCTGTTCACAGCACCTCTTCTTGTACCATTCCTGCTATGTAGTGGTATTTTTACCAGTGTTAGTGAGGAAAACAGATGAAAGTGCAACTGAAATCTCAGTATAAATAGAAAACTTGACCATCTTGACTGTTTGTAACCTGTTCTTTTAACTTTTTGATTAAATATATGAATATTGTTAATAATTTATCCTACAGGCACTGCATTGTTGTATTCTTAGGACTAAGGTCTGTGCACACCTGCAAACAATCATGGTGCTTTTAAGCTTCAATTAACCAATTACAAAAATGTGTTTTAGAAATGGGAATTTTTGAACATACGTATATCAAAGAACTGTGGGAATCCATACAAGCCTTAACCATCAAAATTATATCTCAGCTATATTTTTGTTTTTTAGTAAGTAAAAATTACAAATTGTTAACCATGAATGTGGTAAATGTAAAATTTACACTGCAATCAGACAACAAAGGGGGTTTGTTTTGTTTTGGCTTCAGCTGAATTACATATGTCCAATTTATTATTTATTTTATAGGTAAGAGGCCTCAGATTAAGCTTGTCTTGAGATTGAATATCTCCTGTAACAAACACAGAAATAATGAAACAGTTAAAAGTCATGTGTTTCTTAGCCAGCTGAAGAACGAGAGATATTTCTTTACTCTCAGTAAGTCGTTTCTGCAGGAAGGTGTTGCCTTCATTGTGTTATGAGTTGGTAATAAACCCTAAAACATACAACGCAATTCCAAAAAAGTTGGGACACTGTAAAATGTAAATAAAAACAGAATGCAAGTATTTCCAAATCTCTCAAACACCTATTTTATTCCCAAAAGAACATAAAAACATATCAGATGTTGAAACTGAGATATTTTACTGTTTTATAGGAAATATTAACTCCCACAAAATGACAGCAATGCATTCAAAAAAGTTGGAGCAGAGGGAATGATAAGCTAGAAAATTAATTGGCACAATTCAATAACAACTGGAGGAACATTTGACAACGAATTAGGTTAATTGGAAAAAGCTCAGTAATATTACTGAGTATAGAAAGAGCCTTTTAGAGAGGCAGAAACTTTAAGATGCAAAATCCAGAAGGTTAAGTTGAAAATTGACAGGTTCCAATCACCATCTGAACAGCTGCCACATCTCAGACTATAAGTCTACTTTTCCTTATTCTTGCTGGCACAGCAGAGAAACTAGCCCCTGATAAAGAGACTGATAATGAGACTCACCATTCACTTCATTAGCCAGTCCTCCAACAGGGAGTTAAGATAAATCAGATTTATGACATTACATTCCTTTTTTCATGCCTCATTGAGTTATGTGTAGAATAATGATTCTGTTCATGATGCTAGCTCAGGATTGTAAAGCACTAAGTCTTTTTTTCAAAGACTTGCAAAGCTTTCTTTATATTTTCTCAGCTTTCTCAGATTATCAAGCTGTAATCCAGGCTGCTACTATACAACAGCTGTTGTAACATTTAACATAGTATAATTCTTTCTGTTTTTGTTGGAGCATTATTTTTGTTCTACTTTTGTTGAATATTTCATGCCCTCTGAGCGCCCTGGAAATTGTGGTTTTGAAAAAAAAGATGATAATAAGTCAATGACCCATATTCTTGTCTTAAAAAAGTAAGAAGCTGTAATAGCTGATATTCACAACACAAAAGACAAAGGTTACTCAGGCTTTGCTGCAAAGCTTTTAAAACTGATTTAAACCACACCAACACGCATCAACATCAAAAGCTCAAGGCTTTGTGTTATTATGCCAAATGTTCTTTGCAGCACTTGAATACACTTGGTGCTTATTTGCATTCATTTGACATGAATTTTCTGTGGATAAATACTTTTTAGAACCGCTATTAATATTTTTCTTTTTTTTAAGCTTACAAGTATTGCTGTCTTAATGCACTTCCATCATCAGCTGACATTACCATTATTGTTAAAAGCAGTTTATTATCATTGGCACCAAAACAAGGTTTCTGTATGCACAGAATGTTTTATTGCTGTAAATAGACACTCTTTGTAAATCAGCGTAATAGATGGTCTTTTTTATTGTGAGTTTCATTTGAGACATTTCTCTTAGATAGGGGACAATCTGGTATATTGCCTCCAACATGATTGCTAAACTTATGGTCATTTATGTGTATTGCATGTAAAAATCCAGATACCTCTGATAATATTTCTATTACTCTTAATTTATAGGTTGAGTATAAATTGATATTCAAAGATATTGGCATTTAAAGAGGCCCTTCTATTAAAAACAGTTTTTCTGAGGTTTCTGTAGAATATTTTAGCTCCACAGGTGTTCTTACCTTCATAGTGGGTGTGAAAACAGGTCAACAACTTCTCTATCAGTTTTAATCTCTCAAACTACACAAGTGGCGATAACACCGGAGTTCTCCTGTATTTGTTTCGTCACAACTCCTTTGCTTGTTAGTATTCATCAGCTCCTGCAGTTGAAACCACGCCTAGCATGCTGCTGGCTAAAAGCTGTTAGCATAAACACGTATCATACCGGAAGAGACTCGGTGCGCTGTTGCCATGCACAGTGGGGTAAAGGAAACAGGAAACTGTGCTCTCATAGGCTAGGTTGTTAGCCAGTCTGAGTCCAGCAAATGGTTAAGAAGTAAACAGATAAGAATTAGAAGTTAGAAGGTAAACACCAGAGTGTGGGCCTGTGATGGACTGGTGACCTATCCAAGGTATAACTCCACATCTCAGCTGATGACCGACAGCTGGAGCTAGGTACCACTTCCCTGCGACCCTAAACAGGAACAAGCAGGTACAAAAAACGGTTTACTAACTGCCACCAATGATTCTTAGGAGAACAGATCAGAAGATTCCTTGAACAGCAAATTAAAATCCTGTTTTGATTTAAAATATGTTCAGCAAGATTTATTAGCTCTGTTTAGCTGATGTTCTGTTTTAGTCTGACATACAACTGATGACAAATGCATAAAAATCAATTTCCATCTAAAATTTCAACTTGACAGGGTAGCAAATACATATTTAAAGAGTTCTAATGCATTAAAAATATAATAATGATTTCACTATATTATAGAACCACAAAAAATGTGAAGATTTTTTAAAACAGAGCACTCAATTTGAGTATAGAATGAACTATTAATCCTCTTAATCTTGTTTTGCAAACTATAGGAGAGGGAACAAGAAGGTGTACATTCAAAGAAACACTTTCTGGAAGAGACTATTGTGCCATTCATAAAAAACTAGAGATAGCAAGAGAATAGCTTCTGTAACTATCACTATAAAGATCTCAAAATTCACAAGGAGTTCATCAGAAAGCAGAAGTGAAAGGTTTGCTGCTTACAGAAGCTATTAGTTAAAAGAAGAAAAAAAGAGACTGCGGCTCTGATTCTCTAAAGGACTGAGGGCTTTTGCAGGTGCAAAGTAGTATTTTGCACATCTAAATCTCAACGACGTCCCAAAGGGACATATGCACCTCAAACCACGTCCCTCTGCACTGTTGCAGATTAACCACATTTAATTGAGGTCATGTGCTTGTATTCAGAGGAAGAAATACTCATGTTTATATAAATTCATGTCAGTGGGAAAAGTACTTAAATCTTTAAGATCCTTGCTGTTTGTGACACATTTAGTGTGAAATATTTACTGTCTCCTGAGAACTGGTGGTGTTGGTGTCTCGGGAGAAGAAACAGAGGTAAAAGAGCAACTGGCTTCACTGATGCCTTCACAGAAAGAAGGTAGGCGTATACCAGGAAAATTCTAATTAATCATCTCTTCTGGTGTGTTAAATATTGTTGCATCTGCAAATAAATAGTTCATTAAGTGCAAAAAATGTAGTCGTTCTTGTTTTATATTCAGTGATTGTGACTGTATTACAAAACATATCACCTGATCCATCTCCCTCCTGTGGGATAAAAACTGTACAAAATAACTTTTAAAAGTTTAAGCTACAGTTTTGAAAAGTGGATACTCACTAAAAAACATGTTCAGCTTCATATTAGCCATCACTCTGGATGCTTCTGGTCCCCCAATATTACACTTAATAACTTCAGTAATTCAGGTCTCAGCAGGAAGTGGTGTTCTAATGATTTATGCTGCCCTGTCGAAAAATGCTGCAATAGTACAAATTGACAACTTATTTCATAACAAGATGTCATTGGGAGTTTTTACAGTATTCTTGTTTATGGCGAATGCGTCCTGTTAATTATTTAAACATATTTTTATGATCTTTCCCAGATATTTTCTATCTAAAAGCCCTCTGGGTCCTTATCGGCCATTGTTGGGTCCTTCTCCTCAGGGTGTGTCCAAACGTTTGCCTGTTGCTCTGACAATGCAAAGAAAGTAAAACTAACATCATATTTAGTGTTTCTGTCCTGGGAGAATTTATTTGATAGGTAAAATGTATTTATGGAAAAATATAGAAACAAAAAATAAACAATAAATCTGTTTATTGTAGTCAAGACTGTAAAAAGGCACATGTGAAGAAGGAATCGGTAGCACATCTCAAAAGGTAGCATATTTCAACTGAACACCGATTCCAGCAATGGCCGTCTGAGACACGACTGTGGATGAGTTATTTAGTACTGCTTTAACATTGTGGGCCTTGTGTGGATCTTTAACTTTTCCTGTTTTCAGCTTGTTGGAAATCCAAAATAAATTCTGTTTGAAACAAAACTGAAATGTATATTTGGATATTAAAAATCATAATGAACCTTCAGTTTGAACTGTGATGTTTGCTGCTGCTATCAGGCTATAAGGACTTTGGGGTGAAGGATTGTGAAACAGTTGAACTTGGTTAGGTGTTGTGCAGTCATTCAGCTGTAGCTTTGACTCTCTGTCCCACAAAAACAAGCCCATGATCCAACAATGCTCTCTTCATTTGGTGCCTTCTCCACGGGATATGAGCCCTTGAAAGAGAAAAGAGTCTTTCTTTGTAATAAAGGGCTGATAGAGCTCAGTTAAAAGTAGCATGCCTTGTTCTTTTACTTGTTTGTGGGCTTACAGTACATGAATGAGGATAGAAAAAAAACAGGACTGCAGGATGGAATTTTTAATGGGGGAATTTTTTAAGTGGCTGCACATGATTCTCACTACTTCACAGATAGAGTTCCCCTCCACAATCCTGGGTAACATTGTATGACCATTCAATTTACATATGTAAAGAGAAGAAAAGAGTTTTTCCATCATTTTAGGTTTATCTTACTCTGCATTGTTCAAAATCTGGAGCTTATTTCCTCCTCCCGGTTGGCTTTACATCCCCTATCATTCCCTGTTTTTCTTTTTATCTTCATACGCTAAGATGCACAATGTAAGCGATGGCTCCTTCAGCTCGGATTCAGAGAAAATATTAGCAAGCAGCACATTGCTTTTCACAGAGTAGTCTCAGCCCAGAGAAGATTAAATTATCTCCTTTGAAGGTGTGCAGGCGCTCGCATGAGACAGAGGCCATTATTAATATGCAGTGACACATGCATACATCCAAAATGATCCCGGACGCTTCGTCATGGATCATAAAATTCCCCAAGGTGCCTTTCGCTCATCTCATACTGAGAGCTGCCACTGCAACCAACATGAATCACGGTGAGTCCGTCAGGATATATGGTATGGAGGGCAGGAAAACGTGGAAATGAGTCTTGGGTTTTATTAGATTGCCCAGACAAAATTATATTCATTAAGAGCAGTTTGACTCAATGGCAGGCCTTTGTGGAACTCCATCCATGGTTGGCAGGATGGCAAGTATACACATGGAGTTTGCACAGCTTGCGAGAAGGTTAAATGGGTCATGTAAGCTTCGGGATGTCTGGAGCAGGGTCATCTCATTTCCTGATTTGTTTGAACGGCATTTGAAGTTTAGTCCCTCGGTCCTTCTGCGCTGAAAGGAACTGCAGCACAGTATAGTTGGTATAGCATCACGTTATCTAATAGGCTGAAGATAGCAGGTTTGTGAGATAAAGTCTTTGTCACTCTGGATAGTAGGATAGCAGGATAGTACCTGACTGAGATCTCATGTCAGTTTCATGTACACCTGGATTGTAGACACCATACATCTCTTTATTTATGTGATATAGATCCCATTAAACAAGTTTTACCCACAGGATGCTCATTATAACTGGATGGAGACTTTAGCTACATCAGCCAGAAGTCACACATATCCATGGAGCAAATGGGCATTGACTGTGTAATTGGAATTTCTAGTCTTTTTACTCCCTTTTTTCTGCCTTTGCCTGGTAGATAGACCCAAATGAGCTGTCATCCATGATTGATTTTCACATTTCAGGGATGCCTACTTTCACTAAGCACTGACTATTAGAGAAACTGTGTCCTGCCTGTGGCACGGAACGGGCCGTTAAGTACAAACTTAGAATAGTTTGATTTCAGTGATCTTAAACTTAATGTGTTATGTACATATTTGGGTCTGTATGTAGCATAGAACGGTTACCTGGGAAACAAACTCATTCAATTCACATCCCATTTATTAAAATGTTTGTTAAAATTGTACCTATAAGTGAGTTTCAAAGGTCAAGCAGGGATTTTAGATATGTTTATGGTTACACTTTAGGCCATTATGTCATAGTTATAGGATTGGTCACAGTTTTGTTAGATAAAAGTTGTAACCTTAGACCTTTTGAAATGCTTCTTTTTTGAAGTACAGATAGAATTTCTTTGTATTAGATGAGTGGATTTAGTCCCACATGAACGTCTCATTAATTTGATTTCATCTCCCTTTTACAGTCATTTTATTAGCATTTAGGAGCTGTTGTAAGTCAATCTGTTGGTTTCCACTGCAACTGATGAGGCAGAAATTTGCCTCGCAGTTGTAGTGGGATTTTTCCCGATAGATTGTTTGGTCGACTGCTGTGGAGCCCAGCATCACTGAAACAAAATAATTATTGTTTGTCAAGTGAGTCAGATTGGTGGGTAAAGTAGCTATGACTCGTGAGTTTTGATCAAAATTCAAAATTTGTATTTTCATGCCAAAAGTCCTTAATGCTAATGTCAATTGTGTTTATTTTTTGGCAGAGCCATTCAAACGGACTATAAACAAAAACCATTGTTTGACTTGTACATGTAGCTTATGCTATAGGGACTCCCTATGCATTTTTTTATTGGATGGGCAATCAGGGCAAACACATTTAACTCCCTTACACTGTGAAATGGAGTGCATCCAAAAATAGGATTCTGTGTGTCAGACAGACTTATGCCTATTCAAAATAGGTAGTGTGTATGTGGAGAGGTAGATTTGGAGGAACAGGGTGACGAGACACAATCTGGTACAATTTACTGTGTGTGAAATGAACAGAACCGACATGCTCCTCCCTCACAGTGGTTATGGTAGTTTTTTTTTAGTTCACTCAACTTATAACAGCTCCTCTTATGTTGCAATCAAGATATGTTTAAATCTTTTTGTCTTTTACTGGAGACATGCAGGAATTTGACAAAATGAATGTAATTAATGTAATTTGCTTAGAATACTGGTTTAATATGAATGTTGTGCTGGATAATTCTTTTTTCTATTTATTATTCCAGATTAGATGTTTTTGTTGTATGTCTATTTATCTCTTTAACCTTTCAACTGTATGAGTTTATGTGTTATATTTAGGGCTTGTGAGACAGTTGAAAAGTTGTCGTGTTTTGTTTGAAAATGCATTTTTGCTTGACAGATTCATCTAATCATCCCAACACACAAGCCCCTGACATGCCAAAGACAAACACACAGGATGAGTTATTTATTAGGTATTTCCATCGAAACAAACTATGGAGGTGTAAAAAAAAAAGTTTCCAGTTGTCAACGATAATGTCTGCTAAGAACCGAATCATAGAAGAATCACTCCTGTTTACAGAAACATTGTCCTCTGAAGAAATTATCATTCTTTTTCGTAACTAACTCCATCAACAACTGATATAACAATATTTGCTCTTTTTGACTCATTTTGCCATTTTTTAGTTTGAAAAAAAACCCAAAAAACTCAGATTTAATTTATGTGTCATTTATGTTGATTTTTCCTCAGGATACGTGTGCATGTTATGTATGATTTTTTGAAATTCCATAAAAGTGATATTCTGCCCAGGTTCTGTAATATAATGTAGGAAAAACATCATATTTTTTTCTTTCTTAAAGCCCCCCGCTGGCCTGTAGGGGTGCATTTAATTTAAACTGAGTGCCGCCGAGCATTTGCCAATAGCATTAGCCATTCGCATAGTACACCTCTCAATCAACCAAGCGTGCGTGTACACGTATCCTGACAAACTGTGGCCAGCCGGGGTTTACGAGTTGTTTACAACGCTACAAAGACACATGAATCATGGAGCAATAACCGCCTTAAATAAACATACATTTTATGTAACTTACTCATGAAGTGTCCATTGTAACAAAGGTGACACGTGTGCATGGATGAAAGCAGACGCTGGCTATCATATCACGGACACAAAAGGGGCGGGACTTAAAGATGCAACACATTTTTATCACCTTAGTGGTGCCTCTGAGAAGAAACACTGGATTAGAGCTTTAAGGAATAAAACAAATAATTGGAATCATTGACTGAAGTTCCAGTATACAGAATAAAACAGAGTATTGAGAGGAGGTTTCTCAGTGCACACAGAGCAGTAATAGTAGGTCAAAACTGTACAAAATAAATCTGTAAATAGGAGTTAATCAGAAGTATGTTATGTGTTATAAAAAGAAAGGAAAGCTAGAAAAGGTTTTTTGTTTGATTTGTAAAATTGCTACCCACCTTTGCACATGTTGCATACCCTGTTCAATGGCTGGTTATGTATTTTGGTATGTTTGTTTCAAATAAATACATTTTGGGATAATTTACAAGTATGTCTCATCTGTTTCTCTATAGTATCTTTTATTAAACTAGTTTATTGCTCCTTTGGAGACTCTTTGGAGACTTAAATGAGCCATTAAGCAATTTCTCAGTATTGTATCAGATTGAACTAATATTGAACTCCCATTTCTTGTCTCACTAAATACATCAGACAAAACTGAGACTAGACTGAGACTGAATTGAGAATCTCATTTTTGTCTCCTGATCTTTAAAAAAGCTTCATTTGAGAAACAACATTTTCCTCATTCATTTTTTGTATTTTTTTGCTCCTCAAACACAGACATTGTGAAGTTTTCACCAAAATAGAGCCTTCAATCCTTCACTTTGATGATTTTTTCCATCCAAGCAGCCTGCAGCACTCTTTTTTGCAGCATATGATTGAAATTGAACCAGAGTGAACCTGGGGCATTTCTTTCGTCCTTTCTATGGCTCGACCCAATGCGCCTTGTCAATATTCACTTCGTCAGATGCTTCCAATTCTTTATATTACATAGGCTAAAGACAATCATAAACAAATACTGAGAAAGACATTTTCAGGGTCATGGGATAGTAGCATAAAAGACAGTTAAAAAAGAGGGTTGAAAGACTTGCTTGGAAAACCTCAACTATTCAGTAAAAACATAATTAGAGTACATTTACTCACTTCCTGGCTTTGTCTACAAGCTCCACTGTGTACAAACGGATTATTAATCTTAATCTGAATAACAAAACTTTCCATCTCAGAAGTTTATATATTAAACACAAGATATATTTTCTTATTTCTGTCTACACTTTACAGAATATATCCTAGTTAATGGCTCCTGAAATATTCAGTATGTTCCCTAAACCACTGCAACATTTGTGCCAAACCAAAACTATATTTATCTCCCCTAAAACACTCGAAAGTGTGTGTTCAGCTGTTCTACACTTGCTTTGGGGGAGAGAGTGCATCTGATAAAAAAAAGGATTTTAAAGATGGCATGAGAACTCTAGTATGGTGTTAAAGGTGCAGGCCCGGCGTCATGGGTGGGCTGGGCCCGCCCATTCACGCATCGGGCCTGTCCATGATGGGCCCAGCTCAGAAGTGTGGCTCAGAAGTGTGATGTGAGAGTCGTACCTCATCCACATTCATATGCATTAGGGAAAACCTATAGGCAATCTGGTTGAACATCTGAATACCAGAAGAACATGGAGATTGAAATCAGTATGTCAAACTAAATGCAGGTCTATGCAGAGTTTATATCAGTTACCTAGTCAGGTTTGAGTCATGGTTGCCAAAAACTTTAGAAGAACGACTGACTTTAGTGATGTAGTAGGTGTAAAATATTCAATAAAATGTTGTGCTGCATGACTGTCTTTATTTTCACTCTCACATGTAGCATTATGATGCGCAAATTTACAACTGAATCACTGATTTCGGCTCTAAGTGCATTGTGGGTAAAACTCGTCACCACCCGTCCACCACCGTCACTTGAAAGACATTCTTCACCTCAAGTTGGTGGCAGTAACGCACTAATTCCTTGTTTGCTAGTCGGGAATGATTATCAAGAAGAAGAAGCACATCCTAACCAATGTAAACATTCGGATACACATAAGAAAGGAATTTACAAAGGTTTTTAGTGGGAGAATTGGATTGAGGAAGACTACTTTTGTTTTTGTTCGAGATGATGGCTCTGTGATGGTGAGTTACATTACATTATTTTTCTTTTGGAGTGCATCAGGGCAGTTTCAGCAGTGGGTAGCATCACAGATAAAAGCAGCAGAAAAATATCAAAAAGAATCGAAATGAAAGAAGCAGGGCTTGTTGTGTTCTGTTTGTTGTTGTTATTAACTGGTTTGAAAGCAACTCTTTACAAAAAACGGTTATTTCGCTACGTCTGTTCATTTCCCTCCGAATCAGCGCGACTTACCCCGGGCTCACACTGCATCCGGAACGGCTTCGGTCCGGATTCGGTGCGGTTTTTCCGCAAGCTACCACTCACATCTGCTCCGGATAGGGAGTACGGTGAGCTCCGGTGCTGGGTGCGTAAAACGTCACTCGCGAGAACAGAAGTTCACGTGGGTTATCGTTTTGTCGGGACTTCACACGAGAACACGTCCATTATTTAGCAAATGTGTGAAAATGTGTTGTGCTGCAGGCTTTCGGGACCCTGTGTCACCGGGTGTGATGTAATGTTTACATTTCCTATTAGCGCGTGTGCTGTCTAAAAAGAAGAGTCAAGTTACAATTGTTCGTACACTCGTTTATTTTGAAAAAACACCGGATATTCAAGCCACACTTCCTGTATAGTTCGTCAGATTTCATCAAACTTGACGCGGAGTGGCTCCGGCGTCCGGAAAAAATTGATCCTTGCGGATTCTTTCCGTAGTGCCGTACAGCCTCCGTAACCGGACCCGCACCGCACGGAGCTAGTGTGAGCCTTCTAAAGGGATTTTAATCTAACGGAATACCTGCGGGGTCCGCACCGGACCGGATCCGGATGCAGTGTGAGCCCGGCGTTAACCAAAGATCTTCTATCAAAGAAGAAACGCTAATGGGTTAAATAAAAACTGTGCCCCTCCAAAATAAACTGCTGCCCCCACATCTAAATTGTCCTGGCGCCGGGTCTGTAAAGGTGTAAATTATTGTATGAGGTTAACAAGGTATTCAGGTCTTATTCTCATGTTTCAGCTTCTGCTTCACTGTTCCACTTTTTCTGCTAATGTTTTGCATTTTGGNATAGGCAATCTGGTTGAACATCTGAATACCAGAAGAACATGGAGATTGAAATCAGTATGTCAAACTAAATGCAGGTCTATGCAGAGTTTATATCAGTTACCCAGTCAGGTTTGAGTCATGGTTGCCAAAAACTTTAGAAGAACGACTGACTTTAGTGATGTAGTAGGTGTAAAATATTCAATAAAATGTTGTGCTGCATGACTGTCTTTATTTTCACTCTCACATGTAGCATTATGATGCGCAAATTTACAACTGAATCACCGATTTCGGCTCTAAGTGCATTGTGGGTAAAACTCGTCACCACCCGTCCACCACCGTCACTTGAAAGACATTCTTCACCTTAAGCAAGTTGGTGGCAGTAACGCACTAATTCCTTGTTAGCTAGTTGGGAATGATTATCAAGAAGAAGAAGCACATCCTAACCAATGTAAACATTCGGATACACATAAGAAAGGAATTTACAAAGGTTTTTAGTGGGAGAATTGGATTGAGGAAGACTACTTTTTTGGAGTACATTAACTGGACGTAAAAGGATTGTTTTTGTTCGAGATGATGGCTCTGGGATGGTGAGTTACATTACATTATTTTTCTTTTGGAGTGCATCAGGGCAGTTTCAGCAGTGGGTAGCATCACAGATAAAAGCAGCAGAAAAATATCAAAAAGAATCGAAATGAAAGAAGCAGGGCATGTTGTGTGTTCTGTTTGTTGTTGTTATTAACTGGTTTGAAAGCAACTCTTTACAAAAAACGGTTATTTCGCTACATCTGTTCATTTCCCTCATCATCAGTGCGACTTAACCAAAGATCTTCTATCAAAGAAGAAATGCTAATGGGTTAAATAAAAACTGTGCCCCTCCAAAATAAACTGCTGCCCCCACATCTAAATTGTCCTGGCGCCGGGTCTGTAAAGGTGTAAATTATTGTATGAGGTTAACAAGGTATTCAGGTCTTATTCTCATGTTTCAGCTTCTGCTTCACTGTTCCACTTTTTCTGCTAATGTTTTGCATTTTGGTGAAGGGTAAATGGGTTTCTTTTTTATTTTTTGATTGAAATTCCCCAACTTCATCCACCTGTGTCTCCAAGTTAGCCCCAGTTAGTGGGGCAGATACACAGTGCTTATAGATGGGCTAAACTAAGCTTGTCATTGAATATGAATGATTTACCCCCAAAATTTTTTTATTATTACATAAAAATTATAATGTCACTAATGTCAACAAGTCACGGAAAACAAACAAACAATTAAAAAAAGCCTGAAAAACTATGACTTATCCTAAAGAAAGGCATGTAATGATAGCAGTTCATTTAGTTTATTGCTCACTTATAACTTCGTAAAGAGGCTATTCCATTAAAAAATATTTTCTGAGGTTTCTCTTGAATAAAGTACAGGTGTTCTCACCTTCATATTGGTTGTGAAAATTGCTCAGTAACTTCTCTCTCAGTTTTTATCTCTCAAACTACGCAGGTGGCGATAAAACTCGAGTTCTCCCGAGTTCGAAAAGCCAGTACTTGTTTCATCACGACTCCTTTGCTCGTTAGTATTCATCAGCTCCCGCAGTTGAAACCACGCCTAGCATGCTGCTGGCTAAAAGCTGTTAGCATAAACACGGATTCAATAGGAAGATACTTGGTGTGCTGTTGCCATGCGCCGTGGGGATGGAAACAGGAAGCCATGCTCTCATAGGCTAGTTTGTTAGCCAATCTGAGTCCAGCAAATTAGCATAATTAATATTAATGAGTTGCAGCCCGAAGCCTGAAGAATCTTCACGCAGACAGATTGAAAAGTCTGTTAATCAGTGTTTCCTGATGTTTCATAGAAATAACATATTTCATATTACAGGTTAATACTTAAGAAATAACCACAAAGTCATGAAATTTGTGTGAAAAAGCCTCTCTAACACATATCAGTTCATTCACAGCCATGGGCTCTGCTGCTTGTATCACTTGATACACATGTTCATGCATTCATTCCAATTAAATCCATAGATCAATCGTGTCCTGAGCTCACGTAAATGTGGATATGCAATGCCTGTTGAATACGGCCTTTAACCTCAGGAGATGTGAAATATTCATACCATTCCTGCTCCAGGCTACTTGCTTCATACATCCCCACGGGTCTTTTCCGTGGCCTTTAAGGCAAGGTTGTGTATTATAAATGCAGGAGCAGAGGTCACTGACAACAAATCAGGGCACAGTCTCGCCAGCAGGGACCCTGAGGGTTCGCTTTAATGATAACTCAGTGTGAGTCAGAGGCCACAAAACAACATCAAATCCTGGATATACATGTGGAGGAGAAGGTGTTCTGATTTGTTAGGGAGTTTTAAAAGTTTTTTCTGTTTTGCACAGTTTTAACGTCTAATATTTTTGTATAGCAATTATGGATTTAAAGGCTTTAGTTTTATTATTCATGGTGTACTTAATAATTTAAAGCTCATTTGGAACAGAATGGATTACATTTTGGATCATTTACTCAAACAATTCCAGAGATTATCATGTGAATATTTGCATCACAGGTGTAAATTGTGAAGATCTATAAGAACTTTGCCAAAAATAAACACGTATTGCTGAATGGAATCTAAACACGGGTCCCTGCAAGACATTCTAAAAGTTGTAGACTTGTTTAGCTTTTTATAGTAGTTAAATAAAACGAGTATTGCTTTACACTTGGATTACTTTTTATGTGTTATTGCCTTTTACATGTGTTTGTGTTTGAGGAGTTTAGATTATTATGAAAGGGAAAGAACACAGTGAACTGTTCGAATTAGGCCAGTATTAAACCACACAGAAATAAAGGAAATACAGAAAATGTAACATGTGAGAGGAAAAACCACTTCTAATAAAGTCACAGCAGTCACATCATGCTTGAGGCCCTAATGCTAGCATGACTCTTTGACCACATAAAGATGCAGCCACAAGATCATGCTAGCATGATGCTAAATTTGATAGCTAAAGCATTAGCCTAGCCTTTTCAATCCTGGACTGGAAAAAAAAAATTTCATGCAGAAATATTTTCCCAGTCCACTCAGCCAAATGTTAAAAGGGTTTTACCAGCCATAATGTATCTTGAACACAAATCACCAGTGAACACTCCATACTTTCACTTTTACACGAAATATTACAACAAGATGATTGATTGAAGTGCCCATTTTTTGCCTGTTTTCTGTGTTCTTGGACTGATGGTGCTGCTAAAGCTCTGCGGTTGGTGGCTCCTCAGATGGAGAGCTGAGTCCTCTGTGGAGTGAGGGGACATTACAAGTTGCTCTGCTTTGACAGGTATCTATAGATGCCATTGACTTTAAATTAAAGAGGGTTGTGAGGTGATCAATCATAACACTGCTCGCTTGATATTGCTACAGTGTGATGCATGGGCTTCTGTGGTTGATGCTCTGGGATCAGTTACATTACGCCTCAGCTCATTCACCTTCCACCTGCTGTCCTCTGTCTTTGTGCATTGCCCAAACTTCCTATTTTACACTCCATGGAGCACCATGTTTTTTTTCTTTTTTGTTGTTATTGTTTTATTTCTCCTTCCATTACCACTCGTGTTTTCAGAGTGTTGCAGTTTTTGCTCTGGAGGAGGGCTAAAAGTGCTATAAGTCAAGGTGGAAGTTTATTTCTTTGCTCAGGTCAGGTAAACCCATCCTGGTCCCATACTCACTGTATGTTCTCATTTTCTGAAGGTCAGCTGCACTGTGACATAAGAACAATGTATTAATAACATTTTCAGGGCAAAGAACATCCAGGCTATAATTCACATTTGCACAGATGCCAGTGCTAATGCTGGACATCCATCTTCAAACGGGGTGAAAGTGAAAATTGCTGAACAGGTTCAAGATGTGTCCAGACAATATACATGCACACAGTTAAGTGAATCCCAATTCACCCTCTTTGATCATACTTGAACAGTTTGATCAATCACACTGTTGGAAAGGGTATTTTGATATATTTTGGGGATATAAAGACGAAGACAGATGAAGATTTGGTAATATACTATGAAACACTTTCAGCTATACTTAAAAAACAAACTAAGTATTTTTCTGTAAAACCAGTTTTTACTCTCACAAAAACCATGTTAATGTTAAGATTTATTTGTATATGCTTTAACAGTCATATTTCTAAAGCAGCTTTAGTCTAGTAAAATTTATTCCTTTGTAATCAGAGTTCATCCAGCTGACAGTGTCACATGCTGTCTACATCAAACACCAGCAGAATTAGTCCTGGTTTTGTGTGAAAGTCTGATCAGTGGGACCAAATGCAGGGAGGGACTAGGAGAGAAGTTTTCATATAATCAGAGTCCTTGTTTTCTGAAATTTCAAAAACAGTAACAAGCATTTATACCATATTAATTCTAGGAAATGTTACTACTTTAAAGTTTATTTTGCATGTATTGTAAAATATTGTTTTAGCAATTCTTAGTATTGGTATTCACTATGGATGCGCAGAGTGACATTAGCCCCTGCAAAGCATGTACACAGAGATCGTTGTGCTTAGCCTTTTTGCACATGCTGTTGTTTGAGATTACGTTCAGGATGTAAAGAATGTTTAAAGCAGTACTAAAAAACTTTAATTTACTGTTTTGAAACTTACGTGGATACTCACCAACAAACATGTCCAGCTTCATATTAGACACTGTGGACCCTCCGATGGCCCTAAAATAGACTACATAATGTCAGTGGTTCGGGTCACAGCCGTGATGGTGTTCTGATGAATTATGCTGCCCTGATGAAAAATGCCCCGTAGTGTGAACTGACAACTTATTTCATAATAAGACATCATTTAAAGTTTATATAGTATTCTTGTTTATGGCTGCCATCTTAGTCAGGATTCTCTTGTAAGAAAGATTTTGTGTCTGAATGGAAATAATTACAGTAAAATAAAAACATTAAATCATATAAAAGAAAGGGGCATACTAAGAATCTCTCAGGATCAGAGTGGGGTCAATTGATACTGAGGTGCACATTCTTTTTTTGCTAGACCAATTCCTAGTAAACTGATATTCTAGCCCTTTTATTCCAGTTTAATCCAGGTGTTTTGAACTCAGTCTAATTACAGTTCAATCTAGTTCTGTCAGAATTTGGTTAAAATTCAGTTGCATAAAACCTAAGTCAGTACATTTATTCTATATTATTCAATCCAATTATGTTGAGCTTTTCGTGATAAGATGATGATCATGTTTTGACTGAATGAATAAAATTGTGTCTAAATGATCCAGTTTTTCAGTAGTACGCCTCCTTCCTTCTAAAGAGCTTCTCCTCACACTAGTCATTGCACTAGCCCAAAATATCTCAACTTAGTTGTAGGTAAGAAAACAAAACCTTATAAAGTGTTTCTTGCTCAGCAAGTTACTCAGAAAAACACTCCTTTTACAAACTATTCCAAATGAACCCCCAAACTATCGAGAATTCTTTAACCTTTAGATCTTGTAACTGAAAACACAACTCTTCTTCACAGTTAAAAATAACAAGCAGTATTTTTATATCAGAACATACTATTTGAAACCCTTAGAGAAATGGGAGGACTGGACTCGTTTGAACAAACATCCTTGCTTTGAAATCGGGTCTCATTTGAAAGTATTATTGTCATGTGCAATGTTCAGTTCTGGCAAAACAACAACAAACATCTCTCAAACAAGAAGATTTATAGCCAGAACCGGTGTGCTGAATATAACCCTAATGACCACTCAGCACTGCACCGCTGCACTGCACCTGGACTATCACTGCTATTTTTTCACACATTCTGCCTTGAATAGTGATTATCTCCTCACTTTATGTGTAAATGCAGCTAACGTGACTTATTGCTACTCCTTTCCTCTAAAGTGTACCGATGAAGAGTCTTAAATACTTACGTCACAGACTGCTGGAGGAACTTTGCCCTCTTTTGTTCTCACTCTCTTCTGTCAGTGTCAGATCAAACACAAAGAGACATTTTGTTTTTTTCTTTCACTTGGACTTGGATTTTTCTGGAATATAATTTGTCAGTGGCCTGTCAATCTCTATATGTGGTAAAGTTCAAAATTCACTATCAATTAAGTTTTACTTTTTTCTTTTTTGAAGTTGAATAACAAGTTGTGTTATTTTCATTGTGTTAGAGTTTTGTTGTTTTATTTTGTCATTTGTTTATTTGTGGCTCTGAAGGAAGAGTAGTTGTCTTTCAGTCAGAAGTTCAATTCCAGCTTTCTCTTCCACATGTCAAAGTGTCCTTGGGCAAGACACTGAACCACATATCTCAATTTGCAAATCGGTAATTGGCAATTAGTGTGATGCTCCGAAGGGTAGAGCAGGTCATCGGAAGGGCCATCAGTCACTGGTTCGAATCCTGCTTCCTTCAATATGTATGTAGTTTATCACAATGAAACGTGTGAGTGTGTGCGTGAATGAGTAAATGACAAACTGTGGTGTGAAGTGCTTTGAGTCCTTTGACTCGAAAGATACAAGTACAAGCCATTGCCATTTAGAGGTCAGTAAAAATTAAAAAAAAACGCTATACAAATACAAGGCATTCATGGTAATACATTCAAAAATTGATCTAAAAAGTTGAAGACAAGGACTGTGATGTTGCCCAGTATGGGGCAGCTGGGGCCCCACCCAGGAGTCAAGCCTACAGTTGGGGCACACATGCGAACTCCTAGAGACCGGGTCTTTCCCCACAGGGCCCAGCCGGGCTCAGCCCGAACAGATGATGTGGGCCCACCCTCCTGTGGACTCACCACTCACAGAGGGAGCTGTAGGGATCAGGTGCCTCAACAGCTTGGTTAGCACACACAGCTTCTGGCTTTTGGGACATGGAACGTGACCTCGCTGGGAGGGAAGGAGCCTGAGCTTGTGAGGGAGGTATAGTCGGGCTCACCTCCACGTACAGCTTGGGCTTTGGAATTTAACTCCTCCAGAGGGGTTTGATGTTCCATTCTTCTAGTGTTGCCAATGGCGAGAGGCAATGAGCTGGTATTACTCATAGTTCCCCAGCTCAACTTCATTTGTCAGAGTCCATCTTGATGAATGAGAGGGTTGCATCCCTACGCCTTTGGGTCAGTGACAGGTCCTTCACTGTTTTTGTGGCCTACAGACCCAGTGGCAATGCAGAGTACCCGGCCTTCTTGGGGTCCCTGGGAGGAGAACTAGATGGTGCTCCAACTAGGGACTCCATTGTTCTACTGGGGGACTTTAACTCCCATGTAGGCAATGAAGGTGAGACCTGGAGAGGGGTGATCTTGAAGAATGGTCTCCCTGATCTGAACCAGAGTGGTGTTCTCCGATTGGACTTCTATGCTAGTCACAGTTTGTCCCTAAGAAATACCATGTTCAAGCACAATGATGTCCATAAATGCACATGGCACTAGGACACCCTTGGCTGAAGGTCAATGATTGACTTTGTAATCGTGTCACGTATGTACGCATGTGTGCGTGTATATGTGTAGGTGTGTGCATGTGTGTTTATAAAAAAGCCTCAGTCCTACAGTCACACTTGAGTGCCTCTTTTTATTGTGAGAACATTCTCAGCAAACATTATCAATATACTATTGACTGATTGTACTTTCAAATGCTTTGTGGTGAAAGATTAAATATGCACACTGATGCATCATGTCATCACCCAGAATTTAATATTTGTTTTAAAGAAAGATCAATAAATGAATGAGGACTAATTTATATTAGAGGTGTGATTATAGTTCTGAATGTTTAGATAGTGAACTTTGAAAGTGATCTACATTAGTTTGAATCCGTGTGCATGATTTTTTGAGTGTGAACTGGCTTAAAACTACATTTGGCAATAACTGGGTTAAACGGTGATGTATTGCATTTGAGGAATAATCCAGTCAACACAGCACGTCTAGCAGTAAACAGCCTTTCAAACCAGCAGAGATGAGCTTCTTTTGGTCCGTCAACATCCTTCGATCACCATGAACACCTCTGAAATTCAGGAAGCCTCCAGTTTCTGTTATTTACTGCATCAGTAGCAGTTGTGTCCTCTCTGTCAGCACAGTTTTTTGTTGTTGTTGTGGTTTTCGACAGACCTCACGTTGCTGCCGTGCTGCTGCAGCAGCAGATGCTTCTGTAAATTACGGTGTTGTATCTTTTGCGGTTGAGAGCGTTTTGCTGCTGGCACACAGTTCATAACGGACAATGTGCTTTGCATCTTTGTTTGAGAAGGGCACAAAATAATGAGAAGACTTTGAGCTGATGAGAGTATCTTCCTCTTTTTCTCACTCCCCTTACTGATATTATGGACATTTCAATCCTTTGCATCCATTCTGTTTGTGAGCAGGTAAAAACATTAAAACGTCTTAGTAAATTAAAAAAAAAGTGTCTTGTTGCAGGTTTGCGCAGACATATACCAGGTTTTCTCTTGAATTGAAACTTTCAACTCAGAATGTAATTCAAGTTTGCTTTCAACGACTGGAGTCAGATGAAAACTTTAAACAGGTCAGACACTCAAAACGAAAAAAAAAATCCCCTGTCTATGAAAATGTTAATGCTTCAATTGTCAATTGGTTCCCTAAAGCTCTGACTGGACAAAGAAACCGACAGGATGTTCTTATAAAAGGCTTCCCTCTGCTCTACTCACTGTTTGACCTTTCTGCTGATGTAGCACGTCCTCATGAACATTGAGCTTTGCCAGGACGCATCGCCCGAGCGGACGTTCCTTTTGCTCCCCAACCCGTTCATTCAAGAAGAAGAAATTACATTTTCCAATTGTCTGCAGCAAGATGATGGAAGTACATTGAGGGCAAAAGGATGTGAGGTAAAAACACAATCAGCGGAAAGCAAAAGCCCACAAACTTGCCATCAAAGTGAATTGCATAGAAATGGCATTTTCAAAGCACAATCTTGGACTTTTGACCCTTTTAGTTTGTTCTTGGAGATGCAGATGCTTTTGCATGGAGGCTTATCTGCATTGCTTATTTGTCATATGCGATAGATTTCACATTTTTCTGGGAGCAAATCACGGCAGGAATTAATTGCAGTTTTAATTGGGCTATATACAAGTATACAAAGTTAAAAATATCTTAAATGTGCAGCAAATCTCTGCAGGGACATTGCGTTCTCTTAGGAACATTATGTTCTAAACAAAGAAAAAAAAAGAAGCGTTTAGATTCAAAAAGGCAAAATAAGTTCTCTTTATTGGCTGTGTCTGGAAGCGCTAAAATCCGGCAAGTGTTCAACGCATTTGAAAAGTAAATGTTTTACCTTCAGGGACCAGACTTCATGCTGCTTAAAACTGCTTGGTGTTCCTTTCTATTTGATTTTTGTTTAAAATTGTACAGTAAAAAATATACCTCATTTGATTTTACAAATCACAAAACATTTGATCTTAAATTATTTGAAAAATGTCAAAGAAATCTTGACTGAAAAATTAGAAAGAAACAACTTTGTCTAATGTCAACGTCCACAAGCACAGTGAGGTAGAGGAACAGTTTAATGTCATAATAATTAGCCGACTGTACGTCTAGTTGTCATGTCTCAAATGTTCTATTATTATAACATGGACTAAGTGGCATTAGAGGTTGTCATGTGGATCTAAAGCTGTCATCATCCACCTCTCACACTGTCCGACTGATACAGCATATGTAATTGTCACATTTAGGGCTGCGATTAATTTTTTATTGTGGTGATTTGCATAATTCTAATGCATTAGATCTGCACAATGCTTATGTAAGGGATTACAACAAATATAGGGTTTGGGTACATGGGTCCACTCATATAGCTCAGACCTCCTCCAGGCACCTCAGTCTCCCCATATTGTGATTTACACCTACAATAACCGTCTCACCTTTGTTGTATCAACATAATCAGATTCATTGACCATGAAAACACCTTCAACAGTTAGATTGACATTGATCTCATTATTAGTTCAGTAGTTATTCACAAAAATCAGTTTTACAGTGATGGTGGTTTTCTTCTGGATCGAGCTCCAGAACCTTTGAAGGAACATCAGGTCTGTTACACACGTCTGATTCCAGTGTCTCGACTATTTTTTGGTGTTAGTTGTAGGTTTACCCAGGGGTGCGCATAATATTTTTGGCCTGGATTTTGGCCTTTGTCCTCATATTTTCCTGTGTCTCGCTGTTTGGGGGGTTTGGGGGGGTTGACGTCATCTAAACTGTGCTTGTACAGCAGGCGATGGTGGCTTTGAGGTGTAATCCTTATTATTGACCAACAAATGGCAACAGGGGCTTTAACAATATTGTTATCCTGGTGGAAATGCAGAATAACACTGAGTTTATTAGAAAAAAAAACGTGCATCTGTCACTCTGAGAATCTCATGCAGAGCTGCGCAGTGACGGGAGCAGGGGTGAAAGTAAGCCGGTACGGTCCGGTACGGCGTACCACTAAGAGATTTAGTGCCGGTACGCAGTACCGGAAAGACGGGAGAGCGGCTGCCTGCCGCTGGTTTTCGCCAGACCATTGTGTACTTCCGCTCAGCTTCGTGAGTGAATAAGCAAGGCGGAACACACTCATCTGGCCGGGTTAGCCTGCTATGAAGCCTTCATTGAAAATTAATCACGACCACAGTTTGAGAAAATAGAACCGAAATAACCGACTTTGAGCAAACTGAGCGCCTCAGTTAGCAGTACACGAGTGCGCATGCGCGTCTATATCCCAAACATTTTCGAAAAACAGCGGTTACTATGGGGATAGGTACGTTCGATTTATTGGACTGGAACGTTTTCCACAACCGGGCAACAGACATCAAGAGACGCCGCCTCCGCAGGACCAGGACAGAGAATAAATTACACCTACGAAATTCCACACATTCTTTGGTTGGCTGAATTTCTTGTAACATCATTTAAATATCTGTCAGTTATTAATAATAATATAATAAATAAAATAATCAGAACTTTTAAAGTTCAAACACCATGCATATATACAGTATGTATATCCACATCTATCTATCTATCTATCTATCTATCTATCTATCTATCTATCTATCTATCTATCTATCTATCTATCTATCTATCTATCTATCTATCTATCTATCTATCTATCTATCTATCTATCTATCTATCTATCTATCTATCTATCTATCCATCCATCCATCCATCCATCCATCCATCCATCCATCCATCCATCCATCCATTGTGCATGTATGCTGAAAATTTAAGGCAATATTTGTCACCTTATGCTTGAATTAAAAGTTGATCATAGATATTCCGCCTTTTGTCATGTTATTTTAGCTGGATCAACCACAGCCAGGGGTTTGTTACTTTTGTGTGTGTGTGTGTGTGTGTGTGTCGCTGTCCCCCCCCCCAGCCCCCCCTACCCCACACCCCTCTGGGAGTAATAGTACTGGCAAGAGTTTAAAGTTACTTTCACCCCTGGACGGGAGAGATCAGCTGTCACCTCGGCGCTCTGGTTGAGAAACATATCAACCAAGCAAAAGAAGTCACCAGGACTTTTCATTGATTTGATAATGAACCCCGTCTCTGATTAACGTAAAAAAACCATGCTGCTCAGCCAAACCAATGTTAAGTACGCAAGCGCACGTTGCAACTTTTGATATGGTGCGTCTTTTATATTTTGAGTCATGCTCACCTGCTCACCTCTTCTGTGCGCCCTGTATATTACCGTCATTTGTTCTTGCAGTGATAAAAAAATCCAAAGATT
Organism: Pachypanchax playfairii; assembly: GCA_006937955.1. Taxonomy (NCBI): domain Eukaryota; kingdom Metazoa; phylum Chordata; class Actinopteri; order Cyprinodontiformes; family Aplocheilidae; genus Pachypanchax; species Pachypanchax playfairii. The sequence continues at coordinate 1,802,841 of SSNP01000039.1, read as the reverse complement.
TCCTGTTTTTGTCATGCAGAGATGTTCAGAACAAGCTCTATCTCACAAATATGAAGTATCTTTTAAAAAAATAAATACATAAATAAACAAATGGTGATCTAGATCCCCCTCCCCCCAAATAAAAAAAATCTACTTCAACATTTATGACATTTCCAGAACATTTCATCACAATCCATCCAGACCTTTTTGAGTTATCTTGCTAACAGACAGACAAACAAACTCTGACACAAACATGTAAACTGGTAACAAGGTTGGGTGGTAATAACTCAGCAACGGCCTTTAATGAATGAATCAAATGTTTACAAGGTCACATGATGCGTAGCTAAAGGGGGTTTTAACTGCTTAGAAAACACGTTGACCATGTGGCAACATGCGCTGTCCTTGGTGCTGAAATGATGCTTTTCTTTGTAGAAGCAGGGAAACAAATGTGGACAGAACAGAATATACAACAACAGACATTGATCACAAGCAGCAACATTTACACTCTTGTTATACTGTAAGATACACTGTTTTAAACCAAAGTTTGGTGGCAGCTGATGGGTTTTTTATATACACATTGTTGCATTAAGCTGTCTGTCGTTGTTTGTATTTGGAATTATTATAATTAGGAACAGAGTTTCTTCTGTTGAGTAATATTATCATCTCCTGTGTGTCACACCGAATGCAGTGGCTTCCATCGCTGCAGTTACGTGTCCTTGTATTTATCCCTCTATGCACACAGTTTCGATCGGAGGTGAAACAATCTGCAGAATGAACCATCAGTAACTCCCTGGAAATAAACCTGCCAATCTTTCAGGCAACAGGCCGTTAGGCGTTTTGCTTTTTCACTCTCTGCCTCCTGGTGAACTCACTTGCTTTCACCACTTTGATTTGTGTGTTTCAGTGTTACCCTCTGTGATTACTCTCCCGGTCACTCCTTCTCGCTTGCCAGTTTCGTTGTTCCCCTCTATATATGTCTCATCTTATCTTGCCCATCCTTTTCCCCTCCTCTAACTGTCTCCCTCTCGTTCTCATTCTCCACACCTTTCTTGCTCAGTCTTTATCTTAAACTCGCCATCTCCTCCTCTGCCCTGGTCTCATCAGACAGACACAGAGGGTGATGTGCAAACACCATCCCTCACATCTCCAATGAGTACCTTGTTATCATCTTGTCCCCACAGCGGCTTTCTGCCTGGCTCCATCTCAGCTAAGATTCCGTCACTAATGGGACCGCATCATTTTCGACAGCTGCAATTCCTCAGAGTTGAGAAACAGAGATGCGGTGCAGCTCTGTGAACACAGCTCAAAGGGATTGTAGACTAATGCCTCACTCTGATTTACACATTTACAAAGAGCTGTTTAAACACCACTCCTCTTTGACACAGGCCTTATGTCACATGGCCTGTAAAGACAATTTCCATGTATCAAACTCACTTGCATTTTGTGTTTCTCCTCTGATTTTAAGAATTCCTCTCCTGTTTTGTTTAAACCCACTTCAGCCAGGATTCCAGTGTCCGTGGACACAACCTATGAAATATTTAGGAGATCTGAGAATGAACTGACAACAGACTGTAACTTGTCAGAGAACTTAGATGTTTTATATGATTCCTCAGACTTGTCAGATCCATGAAGTAAAAGCTAAGTGAAGCTTTATGAAAGCTTTAACAATAGCTCATGTCAGCTTGCCATCCTCTCTTAGCCCACAAAACCATTTACACTGGGTTCTGCAAGGCAACATCAAAGACTTCCAGACTTTCTATGCCAGTCTTTTATGCCTTTGGTTGGTTGACTTTATCTAATATCTGAGTGCTGCTTTCAAAGAAGAAACTTCATAAACCAATTAGTAAGATGACCACAGCTGCATCACAGCAGATACGGCTCCATTCCACCCTCACCCTTAAGACTATGGGAATATAACAAACATCAAGCCAGTTTCAGCAACTAAAGATGGGACTATCGAGTCCTGCACCACAAACTGTCGCCCAATCCACAAAGCTCTTCTGCAGGTGGTCTCAGCTCATCTGGGCTGTGCCTGGTTTGACCTTATTTGAAAACGTCCCAGACACTTGTCAACCAGCCTTTTCACTCCAGGGTGAGTCCCTAATACTTCATACATACATGAGTCCAAATCATTAAATGTTAAACTATCACAAAATGGCACATAACCAGGAACATTTTGTAAATCAGACATTGTTTTAGTTCATTGCAAACTTTTTAAAACTTT